>WITN01000394.1:0-78797 GCA_015025155.1 Lactarius quietus | reverse complement strand
AAGGCTATGTACGAACTGATATAGTGATTCGAACGTCGCCCTGGGTTCCACATTTGAATCTTGTCTATGTCCCTGCTACTAGTAGGCGCCGTCCTACTTCCCATGCACTTGATCCTGCCTTCGCCACTCAACCTTTTTCTGGTTAAAAACAGAGCGGGCCGCGGTTTTCGCGAGTCCCTCGGGAGTCGTTGAGAAGTCACGTCGAGCTACTTCGAGAATGTCTTCGAGACCCACTCAATCGCGTCCACTGGCACATAAGTAGAAGGGTTATTCGTCACCGAGCTCTGCAGTTCTTTCCACCCTTTCATGCGCCTTACTTATTCGCGATCTCATCCCGCATAAGGAGTCACGCAACCATCGGGGCAAGCCGCTGTCCCAGGTACTAGGAGAGCTTACCTTTATTCAGTGGTTGCAGTTCGCGTCTGGGTAGCTAAGCTCCTCCCACGATCAGTTTGGAGGATACTGACTTTGGTGGTGCAGATGGCTGGCTTGGACGTGCGATGCGATTGATTTCTTCAACGTTGTGTTCAGCGTCACTGCCTTAGGGACTCAATTCGACAAGGACGCTCGTCCATCGTGCGTTTCCCCTTACTATCTTTACTCCTCCGTCCCACTGATAAGTCTATGACACATCAGACGACGGCTATCACTTTAACACTTCTCGTCCGCTCTATTGGCGCTGTGAGTTCCTACTTTCCCTGCTCCCTCCGAGTTGGTCGTGCTCCTCGTGGTGGACCAGTTTCCGACTGCAACTGAAGTTCCGGTGACACTTCGGGCTAACATTTCATCACGTGACAGCTATTCTTCGGCGTCATTTCTGATCGCTTCGGACGCAAGTGGCCGCTCGTCGTAAATCTTCTCCTGTGCTCCTCGGTACAACTCGGCACCAGCTTCGTCCAGACTTTCCAACAGTTCCTCGCCGTGCGGTCCCTGTTTGGCATCGCGATGGGCGGCTTGTGGGGTCTGGCCTCGGCCACAGCCCTCGAAAATCTCCCCGTCGAGGCGCGTGGGCTCGCCTCGGGCGTCTTCCAACAGGGATACGCAGTCGGCTACCTCATTTCAGCCATCCTGAATCTGTTCCTGGTCCCGAAGACCCACCACGGTTGGCGCGTGCTGTTCTGGACCACATCGGGCATTTCGGCCTTTGCCGCTTGCATTCGGGCGCTCATCCCGGAAAGCGAGGTTTTCCTTCGTGCGAAGGCTCATGAGCATGCGACTGGCACTAGTACGGGAAAGAAGACCAAGGTGTTCATACATCAGGTCCGACAGATGCTCAGGGTGCGTTGGGGGCTGTGCATATACGCCGTGCTTCTCATGGCTGGTGCGTTGTTGTAAGCGAAAGCGGCACATGCTGTTGATGATCTGTGAAACAGGTTTCATGTTCCTTTCGCATGGTTCCCAGGATTTGTACCCGACCTACCTCAAGGCGAGCAAGGGCTTCAGCAATCGCAACGCTATCATGGCCACAATCATAGGCAACTGCGGTGCTATCACGTGCGCCTCACTCACTACCGTCAACTAATGTATTGACTCGCATGCGTTGCTGTATCCAGCGGCGGTGCAATTGCAGGATCTGTGTCGCAATACATCGGTCGCAGGCTTACAATCATCATCTTTGTGTTCTTTAGCGGAGCGTTCATCCCGCTCTGGATCCTTCCGTCCAGCTTTAGCGGGTTAGCAGCCGGCGCGTTCTGGGTCCAGTTTGGAGTGCAGGGCGCCTGGGGTGTCATACCGATACAGCTCGCCGAGATGAGCCCTCCAGGATTCCGTGCTACGTTCCCGGGCGTCACATTACAGCTGGGAAATGTATGCCGTCGTGTCTCTGTCCCTTTTCGTCAGGGTTGACATGCGTACGGCGGGATGGCAGATGATCTCGTCTGCATCGGCGCAGATCGAGGCGGTTGGCGGTGCCCACTTGAAAAAAACAGTCGTGAGGAACGGGAAGGTCGAAGTTATACCCGACTACGCTACCGTGCAGGGTATCCTCCTCGGCACTATTGCCACCTTCGTCATATTCATCACCACCATCGGGCCTGAGTAATTCCCTGCTCCCCTGCCTGATTTCGGAATAGTATTGATCTCGACGTACTAGGAATCATGGATCGAACTTCGAGCAGCAGCAGCCGGCATTCGAAAGCACACATGTTGAGAAGCCTACGGTGTCAGATTCTCGGTCTGAGGGGATCGGGGCAGAGCCCTGAGGTGTCTTATTCCTTACTCCATGTAACCCCAGGAATCGTCCCGTACATTTATGACACCGAGAGATGTACGATATACCATGTTTGATTATTTCCGCGGTCCCCACCGTGACACTGATGTACAATGCTCTGAGTTGATACGAAATACAGACTAACAGTACGACGTCCCGCCGGTCTTGTAAATCGTGATATTTCTGCTTGTGGAGCGAGAAAAGTATGAGCCTGATCTCCGCATCGAACGGATAATTGCGTACTGTGTGCCGAGAAGGAATCTGAAGGATGCATTTACATGGCACGCCTGAACCATTGGCACAAACGCTAAAACGCAAGCTAACATGTGTCTCGCGAGTCCGACAGATGCCGCGGCACATGTGGAAACGGTAACTGACTAGGACCCAAGGAAACAACTTGAACTTGAAGCTTCAAGTGAAGTTCGGAATGGGTGTAGTAGGTCAAGTTGTTCTCATCTAGGTAAATTACCTTTTCTAGCCTGTGAATGTTAGTCATCCGGATGTTGAAACTCATCGCAGTTTTCCTTGTAGTATTACGATGCGTTTAAGTTACAATATAACGGCTGGAATACAATATGAAGCCAGTAATATCGTTCTTTGATAAAGTGACTCTGCAATGCCACTTACAACAACATATAACGTCATTACATTGAGACATATGGACAGACAGGAATAAAAAAGACTTGGAAATGACAGCAATGTATTTACATCATGACCAGCCCTATGGTTTCAAGTAATGCGTGGGTAACGTGGTCACTTTGTAATGTTAACTTAATTAAAATTAATTTGTAACCTACTTACTGTGAAGATAAAGACGTGGTGCAAAGTTGATGGACGGTTGACACAAAGCGTTAATAGGCAAATTGTAGTATAGTAATACATATGATAGACATGCATTTTCAGCCAATGATAGCTGGATTGTAGCTGCGTTGTAGGTGGGTTGTGCGGCAACCATAAGATATATTTTTCACCTTACTTTCGCTGGTATGCTTAAGGGTACACTGTGGTATAGTACACCATTTCTGCTTATATAGCACCAGATCACCTTGCTTGGCAAGGTCATTGGTCGTGTCGTATTTACGTAATGGGGACGTCAAAACCATGCACTGCCAAACAAGGCAAACTCTGCACAAATTTTGTTTGTAGAATTTTTGTTATGATCGTGGTCTGACTTAGACCCTACACGCGATGGCAAGTAACGTGACTTAGCAACTCGTGTCAACACGCGAAGGTGTGACTTGTCTTGAGGACTCTTGAAAGAGCCTCCCTAAGAGAGCGATGACTAGAGGCGGGATAGAGAGGAACCCGACTAGATTCGATAATGATACAAGAGAGTCAAGCTGTCGACCACATCAGTCGACAGCTACCTTATATCCTATTCTGACTGTACGCCTTCGTCAGCGATACAGCCACTACTACTAATGCTTGGTAACGTCCACGAATACAAACGCCACTACTACTACTTCTCAGTCATCGTACAGTAAGATCATCAGTCATCGTACAGTAATAGTATCAGTAATGCACAACATGTTCATGAGTAAGTTTCGGGAGCGACTCGTCATCCCGCTTACGATGGTCAACGACGGCGAATCATGACATCACCCCCTTTACAAGGGTGAGGGCCCACGCTTCACAACCCAGCTGGTCACCGTGGTAAGTCCGACATCCGTTCCGTGCTCGTCGCACACCCGTCGAAGGGCATGAGCGCATCCCAACCGCCTGGACGAGTGCATGGCCCTATCGATGTGGACGAAGATGTCGTCCTCGAGCTTCCTGATGGCTTGTTCGAGCTCGGCCACGACTTCCATGGATGCGCAGTAGCGCCTCACTTCAGCTTGGAGGGAGATGTCCCCCAGCCTAGCGAGGGCTTCGTCTACCTGTCGCTTTCCACGGAAGTTAGCGCGGAAGTAGCCGAGCTCTTCGCGAGTGTACTCAGCTGTGGGGCCCATGTCTCGGCATGGTTCGGCGTGGATGTCGGCTCGGTAGACGGGGGAATACTTTCCCATCGTCCCGAATACCTCGGGGTTGTCTAGCATGCGCACTCGTACATACTTGGCGGGGATTCTCCGTCCCTCGTGCTCGATGACCATCGGGACCCAGTTCATCCCGTTGTTGAGAACGAACCCTCCGGGAGTAGGCGATATGGCACGGAGAGGGAGTCGCGCCGCATGCGTTCGGCGCGTAGTGACGGGCGATGGATCGCGTTCTTCCCTATAGGGGGGTAGACCGCGCGCTTCGTATCCCTGCTCCGCCGTTGGTCCGTAGACAACAGCAACTGCCGGTGGTCGATGCGCCTCATCCTCGGTTTCTTCGGCAATGGTGCGGACTTGGTGAGGTATAGGGAGGGGAGCGCAGTGGCAGTAGTTTGGAGGGTTGTCGCACTGGACGCAGACGACCCTGGCTGCGTGGTAAGACTCGTCGCTACTGTCGTCCTCATCCTCGCTGTCGGTGGCGTCATTGACGGCGGTGGCGAGTGAAGTGGCGGAGGTGTGGTTGCTACCAACGACGGTGGTAGTGAGGGAGCTGGCGGACTGGCTGAAACTCGCCTCGTTAATAGATGTATTCTCATCCTCCTCTCCGCCACAGTCCTCTTCACCACCTGATCCGTCCTCCACGCTGTCATTACCTCCTTCAATAGGCCGTATTCCCGCCTCATCGTCCTCCATTCTTCCGCTTGCGGGTGTGGGGAATCGCCTGCGAGCCTCGGCCAGGTCTCGGGCGGCTTGATCTCGTTCGGCTGTGGCTCTGACGTGCTCGATGGCTGAGCAGAACTGGTCGTCGATGTTGTTATTGCCATCGTAGGTGTTGAGGGTGTCAACATGGGGGATGGTGATCTCGTCAAGGTTGACAATGGTGAGAGGGACATAGGACATTGTATGAGGATGTAGGAGAGGTGATGGAGTAGACGGTATTGTCGAGACTGCTTTTATGTGAGTTTCAGCCTTCGGGTTCAAGCGTGCGAACTTCCTTATCTCCTCTTCCGCATGGACGTCGTTCCATGGTACCCACTGGTTTTCCGAGTCCGCGTATCCCTTCCACTTGATGAGGTATTGTAGTTTACGCCCTCGACCCGACCTTCTAGAGTCTATCACCTTTTCGACCTCGTATTCTTCCACGCCTTCAACCAATTCGGGTGGCGGGCGTAGATAGTTTACGCCGTGCATACGTGTTTCTTTGTAAGGTGTCAGCAGATCTGTATGAAACACGTCATGTATCTTCCACTGTGGGGGTAGTTTGAGCCGGTAATTCACAGGGGACATCACCTGTACGACCTCAAACGGACCCTGTCTTCGAGGCGCAAGTTTGGGCGCTGGCTGATTGGTTCGTAGATTGCACCCATCTAACCATACTTGGTCTCCTAGAGCGTATTTGGGCGTATCTTTGTGCTTGACCCACGACTTCTGGGCCTTTATCATGTTTTCCTGCACACTCCGTCTTGCTTCCATCAGTTGTTCTAACCTGGTGGATACACTGGGTAGATTGATTGTCCCTGACGCCCATTTATCTCGAGGGTGATACCCCATTAGTGTGAAAAACGGGGTCTGTTTCGTGGTGCTGCTTATCGTATTGTTATGGGCGAACTCTGCTAGAGGTAGCTGTGCGGCCCAGTTATCTTGCTTCTCGTTGGCCCATAGTCGTAGATATTGTTCCAACCACTGGTTGGTGCGTTCCGATTGTCCATCTGTCCTCGGGTGGTAGGCTGTCGATATGTTTTGCTGAATTTGAAGAGTTTTGCATAGCTCCCTCATGAACTTTGCCGCGAACCGAGGGTCTCGATCGCTGATTATTTTGCTTGGGAGTCTGAATCGTGGGAGTACTTTCTGGGCGTACAACATTGCAGTTTCTTCTCCCGACATCGACTCTTGACAGGGTATGAATATCGTCGCCTTGGAACAATCGTGGTCTGTGATTGTCAGGATCGAATCATGTAGCGTTATCACCTAACGCTGGTTCGACTTGAACCGATCTGTGACGTGATACTCGAGTGTATGGATGAATCTTGACAAACACTGGCAACTTAACTAAGTTGCACTGCCACTAGGTCGCTTGGTAGACACTAGGGTATCCTGAGGGATAAGCTTCAATCAATAGATTGGAAGAAGACAAGAAGACGATAATGGTGATGATTCAAGAAGACCAAGCTGAAGAGCCTTGGTCTTGACAGTACCGTTTATATACAGTTACTCGCTGGCTTTAAAGCGCAGCTTCGAATCCAAATCCTAATACCGCTGTACTTGTAATGAGTCATGATACATTCTAATAATACCTGAAACACCGGCAAACCCAAGTACCGGCGACGCGTCAGTGTCCATGACTAATTGAGGCTTACTATCGTAGTCATAACCGTATAGTAAGTGTCCCGAACTCCGAGACTTCGTAAAAGCGATGATAAGTAGTCTGAACGATGTCAAACCGTGACAAATCATATCCGTCTGATGGGGGTAACTTAGTTATAAAATCCACCACTATCACTTCGAATGGCGTGGCTCCTGGTTGAGGATAGATAGGCTCGAATGGTGCTTTGGTGGGGCGAGTGTTGACCTTATGTCTCTGACACTCTGCGCATCCTCGTACGTAGTTCATGACGTCGGTCTTCATGTTTGGCCACCAGTAATGTCGAGCTAGCATCTCTTGTGTTTTTGCTATCCCTGGGTGACCCGCCGTTAATGCGTCGTGGTGTTGCTTTATGACTCCCCTTAGTTCCTCATCCTTCTTGGTGGTAACCACCACTTTCCCGTTCTTGAACCATACTCCGTCTATCTTCTTGAGTTCATGGGGGTTTACCCATGCTTTGATCCGAGTTTCGTCTTGTTTGATGGGGATTGGTATGATCCCAACCATCGTTCGTATGAATATTTCGTTTGGCAGCACCGTGACTCGGTCGTTGTCCTTTTCTCCCGTGTCGTAGTCTGGTCTTCTGGACAACGCGTCTGCTCTACCGTTGGCTCGTCCTTTGAGGTGGTGTATCTCAATGTCGTACTCTTCCAGTTCCAGTACTTCTTGAGCTACCCTTCAACTGATCTTCTGTGGGTCTCGCCAGTATTGTAGGTTCATATGGTCCGAGAAGACTCTGACCTTATGTGGCGACCCCACCAATAGATATCTCCAGTTCCTCAACGCCTTCACAATGGCCAGTAGTTCCAGGTTGTATATGTCGTAATTTCGTTCGGCTTCATTGAGGGTGGCCGAATAGAACACTATCGGATGTTTCTTACCATCAGGTCCTTTTTGCATGAGGACTGCCCCGACTGCAAATCCTGATGCATCTACTTCGAGGTCGTATTGTTCTTTTGGGTCCGGGTGAGCGAGGATCGGATTGCTTGTGATACGATTCTTGAGTGTATCGAAGGCAATTTGTTGGGCTGGTTCCCAGTGCCATTCGGCATCCTTCTTCGTTAGCTCATTCATTGGTTTGGCGATATGGGCGAATCCTCGAATGAAGGGGCGGTAAAAATTGCAAAAACCGAGAAAACTGCGTACGTCTTTGACCTTTGTTGGTGTTGGCCATGTGCGGACACCCGAGACCTTTGCTGGGTCCATGCGCGTCATCCCCTTTTCAAGGATTACCCCCAGGTAATCAATGGATGGAACGTGGAATGCACATTTAGATAGTTTGAAATATAGGTCATGGGTGGCCGCGACCTCGAGAATTGCTGAAACGGCGGCTGTGTGTGCTTCACTGGTGCGTTGGAAAGTGCCGCAGTCATTGGTGGCAACGGCAATATCGTCCATGTAGATTCGTATGTGCGTTCCTTCCATCGCGAATTTAGCGATGACGGGTTGGTATATCTCGTTCATGAACGCCTGGAAAGTCGCCGGTGAGTTACAAAGGCCAAAATACATAACCGTTGGTTCAAAAAGTCCTCTTCGCGTCTTAAACGCGGCTTTGTGCTCGTCTCCTTCTTTGATTCGGATGTTGTTGTACCCCTGCCTAACGTCGAATTTTGAGAATATGACCGCTCCTCCCAGGTCGCGCATTAGATCTGTTATTAGTGGAAGCGGGTACTGATTCCGCACTGTCCATCGGTTTATTGCGCGATAGTCTTGGACTGGACGAAGCTTTCCATCCTTTTTCTTGATGAAAAAGAAGGATGATGCATAGGGTGATTGCGAAGGTCAGATATATCCCTTCTTGAGGTGCTCGTCGATGAATGCGTCTAGAGCTTCGTCTTCCGTCTGCGTCATGGGATAGAGTCGACATGTGATTGATGTCGGCGCGTTAGGTTGGAGGGTGATCGCGTGATCACAAGGCCGTCTTTCAGGCAGTCTTGTGGATGCCTCTTCGTCAAACACCTTTCTGAACCTTTCGTATTGCGGGGTAGTACTGCTTGTTCTTCTTTGGGGTTTGGCCGCAATTGCATGTTCGACCGCAGGGATTATTACCCTTCATCCTCGTGTTTCTTCATTTGTAGTTGTTTGACTACGTGCGTCTTTGATTCTGTTAGTAGGTAGGCTAGCACGTCCCTCTGTCGGTGACATTGATTGTTTTGATTGTGATTGGGAGGTGCGCTTGACTGATTGTCCCCTTCCTCCAATCGAACTGGGGTTGTAGGCCGCCAACCATGGGTATCCAAACAGTATGTCCTCCTTTCCTATGTTAGTGACCAGGAATCGCATTTCCTTGTCATTCCCGTTCACATTGACGTGGAGAATGACATAATGAGTTATGGATCCGGCCTTGTTTGTCGTGTCGTCGATATTGTAGATTCGTTTTGGCGTATCTAACAACCGTGTTTTTATCCCATTTGCTGGAGGAAGTTTCTGCTCACAAAGTTATCGGTGGCTCCTGAGTCCACTAGTGCTTTTATCTCGGCGTGTTGTAACGCGTGTGTAGTTGAACTGGAATTCTCATAGAACGGTAGCGCATGATATACACAGAGTTACAATGGAGTGCCCTCACCCAGGCCTCGGGTTCAGGCGTCTGAAAAATCCTCCCCATCAACTTTTGTATGATGAGTCCTTACATCCTCTCCTTCGCTGGCCACTCCTCTCAGCCAGTCTCGGCTTTGTCTTCGTCAGTGCGTGGCCTTTCCTCGGTGCTCTTATTTGTGGCGTTTGTTTCGTTGTGGCTGGCACAGTCTCGGCTGATGTGCCCCATTTTGTCGCAATTGTAGCAGTGGACCTGACTAAAGTCGGGTCGTCTTCCCTGCTGCCGTGAAGATATCCTCCTCTCGGTGGGAAGGGAGGTCGTGGGGTTTAAGCACATCTTCTGCACCCGCGAGTCTTCCTCTGACCCGATCCGCCGATGTATCCATTGCGTCGGGATGAGCCAATGGGGCAAGCAGCTTTGCCAGCGCTCCCGATTGATTCTTGTTAGCGGACCCTTTGAACATGTCTAGGTTTCCGCGCACCGTCTGCATGTGTATCCACTTTTGTTGCTTCTGAGGGCTGATGCTCTCCAGTCTTCATAGGTTCTGGGTCGTCGTGTTGATGCATCGCTTCGTAAAGTGCCCTGGGTAATCCCTTGATAAAGTATTCAGGTTTGCTCCGCGTTGATGTCGTAACCTGCGTATCGAACGAGTTGTTCGAATAGCACAATGTAATCGTCGATCTTCCCTTCCTTCATTTTGATTCCTGCGTCTAGCTGGGCTTGGGCCCTTTCTTGCTAAGTACGTCGGCAAATTGTCGTCGAAAGGCTTGCAGAATGTTGTTCCACAGCCTGTTGTCGAATTGACTAGCCTCTAGACACTTCTCTTACCAACCATTGGTTGGCCGACATGACCCAGGCGTTAACCAGGTCCCTTGAACATAGGTGAGGAATAACATAGCTTTTTGATATTTATTCCTCATTGCGGAATGGCTTGCGTTTACCCCGCGTAATCTCCCATTGAAGTATGAACCCTTCGACTTTTGACCTGTCTCCATTGAACAGGCTTGGGGGTTCCCTATGAATTTGTCCGTGGTGTTGCCGCCTCCTTGTGGTATTCCTCCTGGCGGTCCTGCTGGCGGTCCTCCTCCTCCCATTGGTGGACCTCCTCCCATTGGTGGACCTCCTCCATTGGTGGACCTCCTCCATTGGTGGTGGCTCTGGTGGTCCTCCTCCTTGATTTGTTGTCTGTATCCTCGGTTGATTTGTTCGAATGGTCGAGGGGGTGGGTCATTGTAGTCGAAGTCGAATCCCCCTGGTTGATCTGGTTCGTCTGGGCCCATGGCCCGTCGTGCTGCTTGTAAATCCTCTGGGTTCATGTTTATGACGTGACCCGTTCTTTCGTCAATAACCAATGGTGTTGGTTCTTCAATCTGTGTTTGAGTGGCCATTCTGATTGGGTCAGGGATGTGCAACGTAGCTGTTTGAGTGATGATCTCTTCAACAGCAGGTTCTTCTTCTTGGACGTAGATGGTCTCAGTTCGTTTCTATGGATGGAGTATGGACTCGTTCACTCGTGTGGCTGGTGTCTGTTCGCGCTGGTGTCCTATGTCGGAGTTCCAGAGATAGAGGTTCTGAGTGTATTTCCTCTGGTGCTCCGTCGATTCTTCCTTGTTCTTCGATGTTCGTGCTTCTGATAGTGGGATGTTGCAGTTGAGATCGTCTGCAGCTGGCCTAGCTGCTTCAAAGTATTCTTGCGTTCGGTTCCACCTGAGCTCTACCCAACAACACCTTCCGTGATGAAAGATGACGGGGTGATATCGTTGAGCTGAGGCTGCTTCTGCGTAGTAACCGGTGTTGAAGTGTTCTAGGGTTCCACTTTGTCTGTTGTCTGGGATAGTCCTCCAACGGACTCGATTGATGAGGTATCTTTCAGGGGCGTCCCTTTCCCTGGAATTGATTATGAAGGGTTGGAAGTCCCAACCGTCTTTGGTAGTGATCGGCGCCACGGCGTGTGAAGGGAGCTTGACTCTAATGTTATGATCGTGGTCTGACTTAGACCCTACACGTGATGGCAAGTAACGTGACTCAGCAACTCGTGTCAACACGCAAAGGTGTGACTTGTCTTGAGGACTCTTGAAAGAGCCTCCCTAAGAGAGCGATGACTAGAAGCGGGATAGAGAAGAACCCGACTAGATTCGATGATGGTACAAGAGAGTCAAGCTGCCGACCACATCAGTCGTCAGCTCCCTTATAAGTAACGCTGGTAGTATGCCTTCGTCAGCAATACCGCCACTACTACTACGATCAATAAGCCGCTTAGTACAACTATCAGTAATCAACATAGTAATCATGAGTAAGACAAAGACGAAGCCTCAGTAAGCGAACGAGACGTCATGAGTAAGTAACGAAGTAAGGCGTGATAGTCCACGAGTAAGATTCAGGAGCGACTCGTCATCCTGCTTACTCGCCCGAAACGACAGATCATAACAGTCGGCAGTGATGCTTAGAATCTGTTCAACCACGTGAGCATTTTCCTTACTGTCATATGAATGACCTGACCTTTTGAGTAATCCCGAAGTCATTTAGGACGTTGGTGAATACACGTGCAAGGTTTGCGCCGGTGTGCGATGTTGGAACCTCGACCATGTCCAAGAGCATCACCATTGGCTTCCCCTCTTGCTCTAGATGGACCGTAATAGCCACATACACTTTATGATTCGGTGAGGTCCACGCATCGATGGCAAAGTTCAGTTTGCCATCGTACTCCTAGATGCTTCGGTAAGTGTGCACGCTTTCTCTTTTCTGGCAGTATCTTACTTGCAATAACTTCGCGATCTGACCACGAACTCGCACAAAGACATTTCGGACATCGCGAGACAGGGTCTGCTGGGATGGAATATGATATTCTGGTCTCCCGGTCTTCATCAGCGAACGGAACCCACAGTCATTCACAATCTGAAAGGGCCGTTTACTCTCTGCAACCCAACGTATAAACTCAACACTGAAAAAAAGGTTTTTAGGATGTGACTTTGTGTGCCCAGAGACAGACATACCGCGCTTCCAGTTTGGTATGCTGGCAATGACTGTACGTGACTTGTCCTTTCACTACACGTTGGAATGCTGACATGATTGACCCATTGACTTTCTTGCCATGCCTCAAAGCCTCACGGGCTGTCTTTGCATCATGTGCATCATCAGCTGTGGTCACGGTCTCCTCTCCCCAGCACAGCTTTGCGTGTCGATGCAAATTGCTTGTTGACTTGGCATCACCTGTATCAAGATATCTTCGAACGAATCGGGACCTGCCATGGCAGCTATGGGCTGCACATTTGAATACATGGGCCTTACGTCGGTTGATGTACTCAACTACTGGCATCAGTTTGAAGAACACGTATATTGGTGCGTCCCAGTCTTTTGATAATCGTTCTATAATTCAATCAGCTTGCAGGTTCCACGCCAAATTATTATAACACAGGCACGTACCCAGCTCCTTGTCATCATCCTCAATCAGCTCCACTGAGTCTTCGCTATTCACTTCGATCGCCTCAGGATCGGACAATGTTCCATCGGACTTTTCGCCATCTTCAGGAGCATGGGGCTGGGTGCGGGGTTGAGCACAGGGAGGGCCGTCAGGTACTGTCTTCTCAGCAGTCCTGGTACTGGTAGTGGTGGTATTTGTCCTTACGCTGGTAATTGAACTTGTACTGGATTGTGCGGTCAGAATGTTATTTTTTCTGAGTTTTTTGTTGGGGACAGGATTGCCGTCATCAGCAAAGTGTTTGCAAGGCCTCCGCTGGTGCTCCCCTTTGCGTGTCTTTTCAGTATGGTCAGAGGGGGTTCCTGGTGCGATTGGCATCATGAGATGGTGAAAGGGAGAACGGGTGCACATTGACAAGATGAATATGAGGTTTAAGTACATCTTCGCTACTTTACGATGTCATACTACCACCTATGGACCTATCCTGTAAAACCCGACACACGACATGGGAATCAAAAGTGGCAAGAGAGGGGAGATGAGTCCAACCACTGTGCAGTGACAAACGGAAGGCCTTAGATCAGGATTGTGTAGTGGTGGATACTCAGAGAGACGGAACATGAAATTGATCATGCGATTCATGCAAGACACTGAGAACAAGGTGGATCTTAAAGGGGTTATCTAGCAGCGAAGACTAAGAGCAATAAGCACAGAAAAGGATGAGAGCACATACCAGTAAAGGATAGATGAGAAGCGGCGATGTTAAGATGAGGTGAAAGGTCAATCTGGCAGCCAGTCTTGCAGCGCAACATGTGGCATCGCACAAATTGCACAATCGAGACGAGGGACAAGGAACGAGGGACCCATCATCCATGAGGGTGCTAGGTCACACACTGACAGTGAATGGCGAAGTTGACCATGGAGATGACGATGTTGACAGGGATGAGGATTAGGGACACAGGAAACACACTCAGAGCCCAAAAATCTGTAGAGTCCCAAGTGGGTGACTCAGTAATGCTCATCACGGTCCTCGGATGGAAAAAAGAAGTACCATGGGCAAACGTTGCAGCCTGTAAGAGACTGAACGGTTGCCAGTTGTGGCATCGCCACAGTTGATACGTTGATGGGGCAGCTGGGGGCTCTGGGGCAGCAGGACTGGACAGTGAAAACCACAGAAAAAAAGAAAAAGAACCTGTGGAAACCCAGGCCAAGGGTAAGGGTTTTATACGGGTTTGAAAATACAACCCATACCCGTACCCGGCAAACCTGTACCCGGAACCCACACGGGTTTCACCAACCCGTGATAATCCCTTTAAGGGGTGGACATGGTCAAATCGGAATCAGGTACAGCGTTGTGTGTGCTTGAGGAGCAATGAAAGACAGAGACGGATGGCCCCAACCCCTAATTTAAAGTCACGTGATGCGGCCACATTCGCCCAATACCTCCCTGCGGTATTCTTTGCAGCTAGAATACATTCGCCCGGGAGGGGGGAGGAATGCTTGCGGTGTCTCCTATTAGCTCAAGCTACTTCTGAGGCGGACTGCCCCACTGTATCTGACATATAATGGGAAAACCGCTCCCGCACCACGCGGCCCCCAAAGTGGGATTTCTTTCGACAACACCATCGCATACGCCTTCAAAACTAGCTATAGGGTAGTCTAATAGATACACTCTAACACTCTACTGAAAACAGAGAGATACGGAATCCGAGTTGCTGAAGCAGATGGGGCGCGCTCGATCCCCTCCTATTTCTCCCCTCCTATTTCCGTGAGAGCAGCAGAGTACTAGTTAGTCCTAAGCATATTTTTTGGGTTGAGGCGGGTATAACCCCATAAATAATGATATTACTGCTGAACAGGAGGAGCCCAAGCATCCAAAATCGAAGAGAAACGCTACCGCGTCTCCGAAGCATGCTCCCAGCTGCTCCCATCTCCGCTGCCACTTTCACTGGGGCTAGCAGCGCCCACACGCGGCGGCGGCTCCCTCTTCTCCGGCTCCGGTTCGTCACGGTACGCAGGGGGCGTCGGTGCCGTCGCTGGCGTATTCGGCTCTTCGTCATCCAAGAAGCCTTCATGGAACCCGACCTCAACGCCAGTCTTACTGGGCGAGCCCGCGCGCAAGCCAGTATTCTCGTCCGCATCGTCATCGTCGTCGTCCTCATCGCCCTGCTCTCCAAACGCGTCGTATAGCTCTTTCGTAGGCGGGCCGCGGCTTCCTCTGCGCCGTAGTGTGCCGAGCGCTAGGTCCTCGCCGGGCAGTGCGCTGTAGTTCCCTGCACGACGGCGGCGCGCGGCGCGGCGGCAGAGGAATATGCCTGCTGCGAGGCCGAAGATGAGGACTATGCCGACGGCGCCAAAGACCCATTTCTGGTTCGAGACGAGCGAGGACATGTCTGCGAACCAGCCTTCGTCGGCGGTGGGCACCATCGTCCCGCTGGGGACTGCGCTGGGCTCCGCGGTGTCCTCGGATGAATCTCCATTATCGAATGCGGGTTTGTCCGCCTCGCCTTCTGCCTCGCCGTGGTTGCCAGGGAGATGCTCGGTGGGCTTCGGATGTGCCTTGGTCGTCGTGCTCGGGTGATCGTCGCCACCTGCTGGCTCGTTGGGGCTTGGGAGGGATGGGAGAAGTTTGTCGAATAGGGATATCTCATACTCTTGTGCTATGGATGCGTCGATCGTCGAGCCGAAGAGAGAGAGTTGCCAGCCAAGGAAACTACCCGATCGGCTTTTAGCGCCAATGTCGGAAACTCGGATCGTCCAATTGCCGCGCGGATCCTCGTCCCTTCGTGGCGTTCAGCATTGGACCTGGATGGATATATGGTATGGAAGACCTACCAATGCTTGACGCTCATAAAGCGCCACGCAGGGTACCCATCCTTGTTCGTGTCAACATTGCGACGCGCAGCAAGAATGCTTTTAATGCCGTTCGGACTTATGATCTCGACCTCCACGTCACCGCGGCGATCATGCGTAATCCACACGCGTACGGTGACGTGCTCTAAAGACTCCAAGTTGTTCCGTTCTAAATCCTCCTGGGTGACTGTGACTGTGCTTGTGACGCCGCCAGAGACGATAGGCAATCCGCCGGTCATCTCTCCAGTCAAAGTCGACGAGCCATTTCCGACTTGTACCGCAGGGAGCTCAAGCCATGCCTGAGGTTTCACGGGTCCCAATTCTGGGCAGCCGTGACGAATTCGTACCCTTCAGACGGCCGTAGCCGTACTTGTACGAAAAGCGCCTACCAGACGCTGTTGTATCCCAGTCGGGATCGTCCGTGTTGATGACTCGGCGGTGCGTACGGTAAGGTGCTGAAGGTCGCGCCAAGTGAGCTCAGGGCTAAACGAGAGTTAACAACTGCGTCTTGCGAGTTCGTTAGCAGAAGAAGGACGTACCGAACAGAGAGTGCGAGAGTATAGACACCAGCAGCGTTGGGTGCGGCAGCTGAGGTACCGCCGTGGGTGTAGCACATTGGGACTTTCCCTTATCGGTAGTCACCTTTTACAACTACGTCAGCAAGTACAGAGGGTGCGAGTCGAACGTGGCGTACGATGTGACGGCCGCTCCCTGAGCTATAAGCCACGACAAGGTTGGCAGCACAGGCCTCAGATAAATGGGATGGAGTCCCTTGTAGTCGATTGCAGCGACCGTGATAGAATATATGCTATTAGTATAACCGTCAAAGTTGCACTGGTCGCCGTATGCGGCACCGTTGCCACTGGCAAACACGAAAATAGATCCCTTCCCATCGCGACCGTTTTGAATGCCATTCAACATCGCGCGCTGGATAAGATAGCTCGGGGCCTCCATGGACTTGCCGTCGTCCGGCGGGCCCCACGAGCAGCTGTAGATGGACGTGTTCTTGTAGTTGTAATTGAGCGCGGCGGCTTCATCGACGTCCGAGATCGGGCCGGAGAGTATACGGATTCCGGAGACTTTGGACTCGTATGCGATACCCACGCCACAGACGTTATTTTTACCAGCGCCGACTTGACCAGCACAGCGGGTGCCGTGGTGGTCGTCGAACAGCTTTGGGTAGGGGAGGGCCTCGTGGTCATTGAAATCATACGAGCCAGCTTCCCACTGTGGATGGAAGGACGGGGGAGTCAGGCGATGGATGGATGTCGGTGTTACACGACTGGCACACACTCACAAAGTTGTCGGCGAGGTCCTCGCTCTCGTAGTCAAGCCCGTCGTCCACGAATGCCGTGATGATGCCGTGGCCCGTGATTCCCATGTCCCACAACTGGGTGACGTTCATCATGTGCTCGGGGAACTCCTCGTTGACCAGATGCCACTGTTTCGTGAACTGAGGGTCTTGGATACCGAGTTTGTCGATGACGGCCTGTGCGAGGGGATGCTTCGATGCATCGTCATCGTCGCCGGGTCGTATCGGTGGTGGCGCACGTTTTGCTCGCTGGCGCAGCTCTTGGCGAGAGAGGTGGGTTACAGAGTCGACTGCGCGACGCGCAGCGTGGGAGTCGGGGTCCCGTGGAGAGTGACGGCTGCGGAGGGTGTCGAGGCGGGCCAACACACGGTCTCCTTCACTGTGGTGCCTGCTGTGGTGGGAGGGTGGTTGTTGTTTTGGAACGCGGACTACCCAGAAGTTGTCAAGCTCGCCTGCGCGCTCGACGACCTGCACGCCTAGCCGCGTAGCAACCTGCGATAGCGAGGGGCCGACGTGAGGGTTGTGTTCTAAAACATAATAGTCGTGAGTATCAAAAGAATGCCTGGCTGCATAGACGGCGCGATGGGATAAGAGAGCGAGGAGGAGTGAAAAATGCAGCCGCATGACAAGGACAGCCAAAACGAGGCGCTCGACTTGGTCTAAATCATCCTCGATTATGTAATACATGTACTAAATCAAAATCACATCAGCATCAGCATCAACACAGCATAGCCAACTACACTATTTTGATACTGACTGGCGACCACATCATGTTTCAGTGCGGTAGGTAGCCGACCCAGCCACCTGAACAAGCAAAAACGTGATGAACAGTTTGCCCCCATCATGCTAACCCGTATGCGATAACTCCCGTCCCATCATCCTCGACCTGCCAGCTCTCAATCGTGAATTCGCGCACAGGAACATCGACCGTAATTGTCCTTCCCAGGCAATTAGCCGCCTGCACTGCCTCCAAGTTCCCATATAACCCGCTAGACGCTCGCGGACCATCGCCTTGCCGCCCGACGCACCGACAACGTCATCAGGCGACAGGCCCTTGAGCAAGCTGCTCTGTTCACACGAAGCATATCAGCAGCGCGTTAGATAAAACACCGAGAAGAGAGGAGGCGTACATTCTGGTCCACTGACACGGTAATCTGCGCGTTTCCACGCTCATCCTGCAGTCGTAGGAATAAATGGAAGACGTTCTCCCATGCCGGCGGCACCCCTTCAGAAGGGTGCATGTTACGCAGGCGCTCCCACTTTCAGGCACCCTATGTCCCACTTCTCAGCGCCATATCTGCCGTTACGTGAAGGACATCTTACTGTTCGGAGCAGCTTTTACAGCAGCGAACGACGCAGTCTTTCAACTGCAAGGGAAATGTCCCGACAACTCGCGCACGAACCTGGAACTTGTCTGCGGGTTGTTACTTTTCAGAATGCGGCAATGGTGGTGAGGTTCTCGGTCCGTGTCGTCACTGCAGTCTTCTCTTCTCCCATCGTTTTCTTCGTCTGTAGAGTGAGGAGGTCAATGACGGCTGAGGACAGAAAAAGGTACCGAACGTACTGAAATAGCTGCTCCAGTTCCTCGTTGGGGTTATTCGCATTCAGCTTATGGATGAGACGATCGGGGCCTCCAATACGGCCAACGACCCTCCCCACACCCGTAACACGTTCGATCAGCCGCATATGCTTGACATTGAAAAACGCCCCAATGTCTACCTTGTCCGCCATTTTGCTCTGCGGACCCTGCAGCTCAAGGGTTACTATCCGTCCCTGGAGCTCACGACTCCATAGTGCCGTTGGCGGGGTGGCAAGATCACTGCGTTCGGTGTAGTCCGTAATATACAAGTGGGACGTGCCTGTCGCATTGTACTCTGCTTGAAGGACCTGTATGCTCTACGTTCAGCTCCCAGGTTCTTAAATGAAAAAGACGACGCTTACTTCGACGCTACAATCAAGATGGACTGGAGCTCAACTTCGTTGAACAACTTGTGGGGGAACACGTGTGGATTCGCGTCTTTCTCTTCCCACGCTTTCTTCCGCCTGTAAATGGTGAGAAAGGAATCACCCAAAGTAGGAAAATACACACTGAAGCAAAGCTTCTAGATGATGATTCGTATCTACGTCAACGACGGAGAGCTTCCGTGCCTTGGCCGCTTCCGAAAAGGACCCCTCGATGTAGCCACCGTTGCTGAGTTTCATCCGGACATTGTCCAACGACCAATACTCGCCCGGTTTCATCTGCTGAGCCAACGCGACGGCCTCGCCGCGCCACATCTCGATGCGGAGCACACGGTCGGCGAGGGACGCAGGGCACCACTCGCTGTGGTCTACGAACGTGCCTGATTTGGCCGTGTAATCCGTGACGTAGATGCTGTAAATATCGGTAATGTGGTTTGCGTGCCCATGTAAAACCTGTCCTCCTTCATCAGAGATCACCAGGGTTTTGGACGTGGGTGAAAAATGCCTATACCTCTACCGTGCAGTTGAAGTACCCGCGCGGCTCCCGCCCGGGGTCGGCGTCACGGATGAGCAGATGCTGCCGGGAGAACGTCTTCCTCTCTACGGCTGTAATTGGCCCTCCTCCGATTTGGACAGCTGTACCTCGACGCTCGGCGCGAGTCCGTTGAACTGCGGCCCACCACCTGACCAGTCGAACACAGTACTCTATCTCCGGCGGTAGTACGTCCCACGAGGGCGGGTTATGAGTCCGGGTGTTGAGAGTCCGGGATTTGGCTGCAGCAGTTTTTCCACAGCGGGGTCGTAGATGCCCATTGCATCGTGTTCGCGTAGCAAGTGCCAGTGGGTCTATCCTTCCACTGCTGAATCTGAGGCATCTCTTTAGTCCTTCAACTTGCCTAGACAGTGGTAGACATACGGCACCTTGACATGTCGTAGCAGAACAATATCGCCCCGCTTTGTGTTCGGAATCCACTTCTCCACCTTCATGAAGCAGTTGATCTTTATGCCCACACCTTCTGTATAAAGAACTCCGCCGAACGAGTCAAGGACGGAAGGATCCAGCAGGGAGAAACAAGTGCACCAATCTGAAGAAACCCATATTGTGAGTAATGAGAGTACCCTCGAGGTGCATTTCGTACCGCCTGAGGTCGTTCTCGCTGGCTCTTCCCCACAAAGGATACAACTCCAATGACGGACAACATGGCCCTATCCCTGATTTCAGAGAGAGCAGTGTACGGCCACTGGAGGAATGTCGTCATTGAGTGCACCTCTCGCGCTGAATACTTACTCTATTCACAATAAGCCCGCTCGCATGATCAAATCTGGATCATCATCATCTCCAGTTGGCTCCTTCGCAGTGCCGTCTACGTCTTCATTGGATCCCGATGCTTGACTCTCGGTGGCATTTCCTCCACAGGTACGACATCCGACTCTGGCTGTCATTATTGCGCCTCCCTTGTGGATATCTTCAGTCCTAACAAGGGTGAGGCAGGCACAAATTCGGTAGTCGCAGGAGACTCTGCCGCGGTGGCAGATGATGCAGCGAGTCTCTTCTGCTCGTCTCTTTTCTTCCTTCGTCCCGACTTCTGCTTTACCGGCTGAGGACATCTTAACACGATGCCACCTTCGCCATTCTGCGGTTCGGAAGAACTCCCACCTACGCAGTTGTCCTATGTCGGGTGGTGCCTCCCCCAACATTGATTGTGCGGTGGTAGCTGGACCCATAGCCGTGGGGGATTCTGGCGCGGATACAAAATCGATGGGTGCAAACTGCTCATTTGAAGGTGTGGCCCTGTATGCATAGGTCGCTCCGGTACGAGATCTCGCTCGCGGGGTCGTCTGCCTCGGGGCCGGTAGAGTTGCGCCATATGTAGAAGATTCGGCATTCTTTGTAATTTGTGGGTGTCCCGGGGAAGTTTGGGATGGAGGTAAGGAAGACGGGGGGAGTGATGGGGATTCCAGGACGGGAGGTGGCAGAGTTGAGATTCCAGAGGGTGTCTTAGGGGCGCCCTCCACCGCGTCTCCTGGAGGAGGCGTAGAGAACCAGTTGACGTCGGTGTCTATTGCAGATCTTCGTTTTTTGGTGTCTACTCCGAGAAAAAGGTTCACAATCTCAGATGAATAACGGCTGGGTACGCACTGGAGCTCGGCCAGACATGAAACAGCTTTCCCTTCTCTCCTTGAAGGCCAGCCCTCGAGACGAGTAGAATTGTGATGCCTTCTCGGAAGCGGAGCAGAGCAGGAAGGTGGGACGCAGGGCCGGAATGCGGTAGAAGCTGAGCGCCTTTGAGTGATATGTGTAGGTGGTCACCCACGAGAAGTTCGAGCCTCTTTTGGAGTTTGTCTTCGATGACGACGTCGAGATAGGCGGCCTTTGCGTTTGAACCGCGACGGAGGTCGACCGTGTACTGGTTCTTGGAGGGTTTCTTCGAGAATATACGTCCTACGATGTAACTCCCGGGTGCGTCGATGTCTCCGTTGGCAATATCGGAAGCATTCTTGCGTGAAAGGAAGAGACCCTCAGAATCTGGGTGGGGGCGCTTCCCCGTCATTGGCTGGTTAATTTGACGCGCCCGTTTCAAAGACGCGTTGGGTGGTCGATCACGTGCAGCGAGATACAAGAGGACGGGACATCCGACACCCTTACAGCATGTCACTTTCCACTTTGTTTCGTCGCTCAATTTTAAATGTCTCGAAAGCGTCAAATCTGCCAACTATCCAAGATGAGACGCAGGTATTATCTCATTGGGATAAATATATTTTCTGTTCACGGTATCTGTCTAGGATTTAATAGACGCAGCACTGAGGGATTGCCGCGAATCCCGCGCACGCGTCGCACATCTTGCACTCTTCAGTCCCAACGAGACCCTCGACGACATCTCAACTCAAGATCTGGTATATTTATTCGTTCCCTACGTCCTAGCAGAGATCGAAAGCAGGGCCCGTGCAACGGAGAGAGACGATCGCCTAGCACGCCTGCGCGAAGCGGAGGTCTGTCCCTCTCGCGAATGAGACACATCGCAATTCACGCGTCGTCGGCAGCAAGGGTACACAAAATTCGTGTCAGACGTAGAGCTATACGAAATCGCGTCCGAGTCCGAGCGCGAGTTGCACGCGAAAGACGCTTCGTCCATCGCTGATCCCGCCAGACGGCGCTCGACGAAGATCAAACAGTATCAGGCAGAGAAAGATATCCGCAGCCGCATCGAGGTAAAAAAAAACGATTCCCCTCATAAAACGCGTGCCTCACCAATCTTCCACAGGCCGTCGCGCAAAGACACCGCGTCCCTCTCCCATCATCAGATTCCTCCCCGACAGACTTTGACCTCATCGCTGCCATTCTCCCACCCGCCTCCGCAACTTCAGCGCCAGAGTATGGCGACGAGCAAGACGGCGAGGACGAGCGGCGCGCAGCTACGCTTCTCCTGCTCCGGCTTGCGTATGCACAGGCACACGCCCAGCTTGCGAGTATCGCGCAGGAGCTCGAGCTCCTACGCTCTGCGCCGCCGCCTTCCGCCCAACCAGGAACCTCTGACCGTGCGCACCTGTCGTCGTCTGAGGCAGAGCACGCGCTGTGGAGGCTGGACGCGCCAATGAGGGCGGTGGGGCAACGGGGCGGCGGACCGTTGCTCGATTCTGCCGGCAAGGTTAGCATGCGATCTGCTACTAGGGTGTCTCATACTTATACGGACGTGTTGCAGCCGTTACAGCCGTTCACAATATTGCCCTCTGGTGCGAGCGGAGACCGCGCAAGGCTGCAAGAGCAGGTTTTCCAGGCGGACCACCGCCTGCCTACCATGTCCATTGACGAATACCTCGAGATTGAGCAGCAGCGCGGTAACATTCTCACAGGAGGAGGGTAAGACGCTCGTCCCATAAATCTTTTACTTCGGTCATCATCTCACGAATGCACTCCAAGACCGCAATCTGCCGCGCAGCCGACATCCTCAGAGCAGCTAGCGATGGACGCAGAGCAGGACGGGGCGGCGTTTGGCGAGGCCAAGTCGGAAGAGAAGAGAAGGAAGGACGAAGAATGGGCGAGATTCACGGACGAGAATCCTCGCGGTTCCGGGAACACTATGAATCGGGGATGAGATCGTAGATATGTGTATCATAGCAGAATCAGACTTCGCTTCCCTGGAAGACTGTATCTATCATTAAAGTGGGACATGGTGCAGTCTCTAGAGACGCGGGGTGGGAGTGTGGTAGGTATATACAAAACGGAGGAAGATACATGGCGTCAACATTGGCACGCGGACGCTTCTGGAACCTCGTTTGCTGGTGGTGAAGTCACGTCGATCTCTGCGAATCGCGCACAGTGGTCAGGGTGGCGATAATGGTGGTTTACGTCAACGGTAGACTCACTGGCATTCTGCGCGTCTGCGCTCTGACCGTCTTTTTCCATCCCAGGTAGCGACATTGCGATTTTTTTGAACAGGCTTTTCACGTTGTGCCCTGCCTTTGCTGATGTCTCCATGAACATGATATTGAGGCTTTGCGCCTTAGCGGTGGCTTCTTCCAGCGTCACCTGCCTGCGACACATTAATACGAATCCAGTCGGCAGCAGACTCGCGCGTACGCACCGTTTGTCTGAAAGGTCCGCCTTGTTCCCGACAAGTACGACCATGACATCGTTCCCCCGCTCCGACCGCACGTCTTCTATCCATTTCGATGTAGACATGAAAGATTGACGATCTGAAAATGCGTCACACTCCTCAGAGAATGATGACAGTGGGTACTACCCACTTGTTATATCGAATACGACGATGGCAACGGTGGAATCACGAATGTATGATGGAATCAAGGACCGGAACCGTTCCTAATTTCGCATGAGTGGCTAAGAAACACAGTTATCCAATACATAGGGACATACCTGTCCTGCAGTATCCCATAGCTGCAGCCTCACAGTCCGATCGTCGAGGTAAAGTGTTTTGCTGAGAAAGTCGATACCAATGGTCGCTTGATATGTGTTGTCAAACGTGTCATACATGAACCTAGTAACGTTTTACAACCTGACACCTCGTAGCAGTGGAAGTAAGACGCACCGAGTAATAAGACTGGTTTTTCCGACGCTTTGGTCACCAAGTAAGACGATCTTGGTACGCTTGAGTGTCCCAGTCGAGACTTCTGTTGTGGGAGACGTTGCAGTAGCCATGTCGGATCGTTGTAAGTAGGAAGGAGGAGTGTCGGTCTCGGTCTCGGTCTCGGTGAGCGTTGAGGAAGGTGTTGGGACAGGTACGCGAGGTACGGGCAACAGGCCGCCGGGTGACTTTGCCGGCTTTCTGTTTGGGGTTATTGACGTCCTTTGTCCACTCGGCCACCGTTGTCCGGTTCCGAGGGTTCCGATAGCCACTTCGCGCCGCGAGCGCTCCGAGATCCAGCAGTCTCCCACCACGGGGTGATCCGCAGCTGACACAAACCGTAACGAGTAAGGTCTGGTTTGGCGCTGTCGCTCGCCTTCCCAAAAGTCCTTTCTATCCGCTGTCTCGGAATGAAGTTGATCGACAAGTTTGAGCAAGCTCGAGGGCCGTTCTACACTTTCGAGTTCTTCCCACCCCGGACCGAACAGGTGAGCCTAGATATCGTCATATCGAACTTTAGTAGGGCCCAATCGAATGCAGGGGTTCAGTAATCTGCTCTTGCGAATCTCTCGTCTGG
Source organism: Lactarius quietus (assembly GCA_015025155.1). Classification (NCBI taxonomy): domain Eukaryota; kingdom Fungi; phylum Basidiomycota; class Agaricomycetes; order Russulales; family Russulaceae; genus Lactarius; species Lactarius quietus. The sequence continues at coordinate 54,517 of WITN01000394.1, read as the reverse complement.
CCGATCTAAAGCCTCTTGCAATCAATATTACATGGGGGGCAGGCGGCTCGACTAAGAATCAGACACTCGAACTTGCGTCATTGACACAGAAAGAGTATGGGATCGATACAGTGATGCACCTAACTTGCACCAATATGCTGCAGGGATCGGTCGACGATGCGCTCAGGGTATGTAATTCTATCCGCGTGCCGTTCGCGTGACTTGCTGAGGTGCTCAGGCCGCGAAAGAAGTCGGCATCCAAAACATCTTGGCTTTGCGCGGAGGTTCGCACGACACAAGCGGTGAACTTCCGCAGGTACTGACTGTCCCTCAGATCCTCCAAGAGGAGAGGAATACTGGATCCCCACGGATCCTCGCTTCACGCACGGTAAAGATCTCGTATCCTATATCCGGTCAACACCGGAGTTCTCCGAAGCTTTCTCTATCGGCGTGGCAGGTTCATCATTCTAAACTCTCACGCCGATCTTTTTCGTTTCTGACCTCTCCGAACCGTAGCCTATCCGGATGGCCATTCCGAGGGCGTGCACAACGAAGATGAGGAAATCGAGCATCTGAAAGCGAAAGTTGATAGTGGGGCCGATTACATCGTAACACAGCTATTTTATGACGTCGACAACTTCCTTCGATGGCTACAGAAGATCCGCGCACGCGGTGAGTCACGTTCCTGCTGAATGTACCTACTCACGATCTCACCTTGTGTTAGGCATAACGGTTCCCGTCATCCCAGGCGTCCTTCCTATCCAAACATACGCGTCATTCGTCCGTGTCACAAAGCTTTGCGGAACATATATCCCCGACGCGCTCCAAGCCGATTTAGAGCCAATTAAAGTATCGCTAACCTGTTGCGCGAAACTATTCTGAGATGTACTCACCAGCGGTTGCTTTTGCCCCAGCACGATGACCAGAAGGTTAAGGAGTACGGGGTATCGCTCGCCGTCAAGATGGTACGGCGTCTTGTCGACGAGGGCGGACTACGCGGGTTTCACTTCTGCACTCTCAACCTTGAGAAGAGCGTCGAGAGGGTCCTGGAGAACTTGGGATGGACGCCACGCCACGCAAGAGTACAAAACAAGTTAATAGCAGTAAGCATGCGCAATGCCGATGAGTTGGTGGACTGATGTGCGAGACAAAGCAGTCACCTGGGTTAGCTGAACCCTCCACAACCACGAACACCGAGCTGATCGTCACACCCGCAAGCGCGACTAGCTCCGCGACCACCAGCCTCGTAGCCCACGTATCCAAGGATGGCGACACGGGCAAGGGAGAGGCCAATTACGCCGCCACCTGGGACGAATTCCCCAATGGCCGGTTCGGCGACGTCAATAGCCCCGCGTTCGGTAGCCAAGACCTCTGGGGTGGCTTTGGCCGTATCGTGAGTTACCATCCACTTCTTCCCCTTCGTTTTTTTTTTGCCACCGTTCTACAACAAAATTCAATCGCAGCCGCCGATAGGGTCTCGTCCGAGTACGCTTGAGGATATCACCGCGCTGAGCCTGCGTTTCCTCCGCGGCGAGATCACCGCATATCCATTCTCGCCCGCACCGCTGTCCAGCGAGTCACAGCTTATCCTCCCGCACCTCCTTCGTCTGGCCAAGAACGGGTGGTGGCCCGTGGGATCCCAGCCTGCTGTTGATGGCCTCCAGTCGGATAACGCTATCGTCGGCTGGGGCCCTGCGGGTGGATACGTGTATCAAAAGCCGTTTGTCGAGTTCTTCGCCAGCGAAGAAATGGTGGAGAGGTTGGAAAAGGCGGTCGAGAAGGCGAAGGGCGTCGTGGATTTCTTGGCAGGGAATAAGATGGTGCGTTCGCGGCCGTGTTTAGTACGGGAAGCTTACGTTGTTGCGGAAGGGTGATCTCAGGACGAGCGTGCAGGCCACTGAGCGAAATGCGGTGACGTGGGGTGTCTTTCCGGGGCAGGAAATCGTCCAATCGACTATCATCGAACAGGAGTCGTTTCTAACGTGGAAGGTACGTCTCGTACCCTTCACTCCGTTCATCCGGGGTTTTGATTAATGTTGCCGCAGGATGAGGCGTTTTCTATCTGGACCAACTGGGCATCTCAGTTCGCCCCAGGCTCGCAGGAGCGACAGCTGCTGGAGGGCATCAGAGATTCCCGTTGGCTGGTCAATGTCACACATCACGATTTTAAAGACCCTGATGGGTTATGGAAGTTTTTGTTCGGAGATATAGGCCTGGACGATCCGAGCCTAATATAACAGCTATTCGTTACAGCCATGAGTTTCTACATGTAACATGGACTCCACTTACACACACCGGAAGCTATGTATAATAGGCGGAGGAGGGCAGCGTTGATTAGCACGCACATTGAAAATTGACGTCGCTGACATCAGATGACCTGTGCGTGCACCTGTGCAGAGGAGCCCGCTTTGCAGCCACCGTAATTCGGCATCAACCGCTAAGAAGCTACCGTACCTTCACCGGAGTTTGGCGTGGAATTCGTACCGCCTTTCGTCCGAGCATTCGTCTTCATCGGTATACTATGTATCCAAATCTAGTCACCAGACCATCAGGGGGCGCCACGGCTTAGGCATGTGTCTTATCTTACCACGTATTGCTTACAGTAAACTCAAAACAATGGCGTGTGGCAACCGTTTGTGGCAAGCGATGAAGGATAAGAATGAAAGTCGCCGTGATGTACGTACTGGAGTGGTCTATGCCACCAGACATTGCTCTTCTAGAACGGTAAGCTAGGAACCTACGAGAGTTAGAGGCTCAGCATCCACGTATCCGCGAGATCCGACTCCGACGATCTGGCACTCTTATTCCCCACTTCGAGCATTGATCGAACTGAGCTCCACAAACGAAAGGCAAGAAGGGTGGTGCGCAGCTCGAGTGATTTTCATCTAATAGGTCGAGTAGGTTCTTTTTTGCGCCATCAACCAACTAGGAGAAACAAAGGCGTTCACTTATATGGACTAATTGTGAATACTCGGGCGGTGGAAGTGGGGGTGAACGGTGACCGGTGAACCTTGAGCGCTTGAGCGATGACCCGATACACCGCCGGTCACCGTACGCATAGGCAGAGAATCTAAAACCCCTGCTATGATCGCGATATCATTGTGTATCTTCTTAATGGTGTTGCGAGTGGATCAAGGAGGCCGTCGACTAAAAAGGCGAGTTAATGATCACAGACATCGAATATTGAAGCGCTAGGGCTGATCAACTACTCTTCTCATAAGGTCCATAGTACGGTACCTTCACGTTCATCATTCAGATGGTCTACTGCACGTTAGGTCCCCCTCGTAGGACGCAGAACAAGGGAAGTGGCGGGCCAGTGCCTGGATCGTAGGGACAGCCTCGCAAATATCAAAACCATCGACGAACAAGGCAAGGGTATGGGACAACAAGCTGATGATTCAGGACCTGGTGTTCAGCGCTCCCTAGCCAAAAAGAGCCCCACTTCGCGCTCTGTCAAAGATTTTGATCGGCACAGAACCTGCCGCCCGTCATCTTGTATATTTCCTTGACAAAGACTTTGTGCAATGGCGGACATACCCCTATCTTCGTATATTGCAGAGCGGAAGTTACCTGTTGGGCGTCTCACCCGATTCACATAACCATCAGCGCCGGGATGAGAAGAGAAGTCCCGGTAGATGCAGCCTCAAGGCGAGGTCTATAGCATCGAGTAGTTAGTAAGGCTTCTGAGATCAGATAGTAAGTATTTTTGGCGCCCAACCTCCCCGGCCGCCCAGGAAGCAATACTAGAGGCAGTGTTATAGAAACATAATAGCCTACTAGGGTTCGCCTACTACCCTTAGAAATGCCGTGTGCCTGCCTTCTTCACGAGCCTGGCCGAGTCCAAGCTGTAGGCGGGCGGTTGTTTTCCCGAAGATAAGGCCATGCTGGCGGATTTCTGGAGAATGGAGACAGGTATGCAAAAACAGCAGTCACGGTCTGGACTCTGGCCAAGGCTTGATTAAGCAAAGTACTCGCGGCCCCACGATCCCACATTATTGCCGACACTGGCCTAGCAACCTCCCTAGGAATCTTCTAGTAAGAAGCTTCCACAGCATCGCAACCCACTGACTGCCAGGAGATGGATTCTGACTCCTCCAAAGCAAACATAATCTGGGCCTGAGATATGAGACTCACCGAAGATATAATAACCAAGACCCAGCGAGGAAGTCCTTCACTCGAGTATTGAAAGAGATATAACTGCTTTCATCGCTCGGTGTCAGCGTGAGTGAGCTTAGTCGCTGCTCGATGGGATGGGTGATGGTTAAGATCACGTGCCCCAGGTTCCGATTCGGCCCGGAATCCGAGTACGCTCATCGCCAATTTCTATTGGAAATCGCGATGTGGTCATGATGGGGTTATAACGCGCTACGAGAACAACAACCCGCTGTGATATACGAGAGAGCGTTATGTCTTGACTTATTGATGACTCTTAGATCACGTAGTCGTTGTGATTGCACACATCGTCACCTACTGGTGCTCGTGATGGGTTACTATGAGATACAACAGTACTTATGTTTGGTTGTAACATGATATGTCAAGCCGTATGGGGAGTTATGATGACATTATGCTCGATTGTATTCCCTCGCAGGGGGGGTAGTGACGACATTGCAATTACGTTGCGATTCCCGGCGGGGTGGGTTATGACTTTGGTATATCTGGTTGCAATGAACGTTGGGAGAGGTCGTGTGGTTGATATGTTTGGATACAGCAACCAGCTGGGGGGGTCGTGTCGCAACATGACCGGGATTAGGGATGTTCGTAATGGAGATATGTTGACGTACGATGGAAGGCGTTGGCTGTCGTGTTCAAACGTATCATACCTTATATGTGGTGGTGTCGTCGTTGTAGTGCAATGTGACAGGCCTTAGGAAAGGTAATGTTTGCAGTGTAGTTAGATACAACGTCTTGCATTGGGCATCATATCCCTGTTGTGCCTGCGCCTTGGTGAGGTCGTGACTTCGTTGCAACTGTGCAGGCAGGGTGCAATGACTTGATCGCACTGGCATTGTATATCACCTATGTCGTTGTTGTGAGCCATTTATGACGCGGTATACTCAAGGGTTACACTGGACAGTTTGGAGGGTTACGACAGCAAGATAGCATGATTATTTCACTATAACAACGACAACAAAAGTGACACGAGGGGTGCAATGCGATCTCATTCCCAGTTTTCGTCCTCAGCCTCAGCCTCAGGTATCGTTGCCTGTGCAGGCTGGGCTGTCCTTCTTGCTGCTTCAATCCGCTTCGCCTTGATCCGTTCCCGTATCATTGCTCCCAGACTGTCCTGCTTCATGCTCCCACTCGTGTAGACAGTACGGGGGAATATAATCCTGTGTTCAAAGCAGAGTGAGTATCATAAATGGAGCGGAGAAATCAACCTACCCAGTCCACCACTCGATGAGGCTGCTGAGTTCCTCACTCGACATGAGCGACTTGTGTTCAATGAGCTCCCGGTAGAAATCGCGGTAGGGGAATCCGCTGCGCTGTCTCCTGGAAGCACTGGGTCCACCGGCGCCAAAGGTTGCCTCGTCAGAAAGTGCGAATCTGGTCTATACACTGGTGAGAACTAGGACGCATGCAACATTAGCCCTCTTACCACTGTTGCAACATAAGCGATTGACTCGTATGTAACGAATTGGATGTCGTGCAAGGCAGCATTGCCGCCCCGAGTTGACTTGTCAGCCTCCTTTGCGGAGCTTGGGGAAATGAAAATATGTTTATATGCCTATTGAATACCATTAGTTACCGAAGTTCGATATTATTGAGCCATACCATGACGAGCAACGGTCCACGGAGGAACCCTTTGTATGGGTCCTCGATATCGAAGGTTCCCTTGAGCCAGAGGAATGAGGGGAGGTCCGTGGCGGTGACCTCCTCTACACCACGACGCAGTCGCTCGCAGACACTAAATTGAAAAAGCAAATGTTAGACTTGATTGTAATGACTCAGATAGACTCACTTCTCATCACCCCAATCAAGGTGTGCAGGGCATAAGTGCTCACCGGTGATTGGGTGGTTGAACCCGAGAAGCTGTCGCGACACGGGGAATGGGGGGTTCCATATGATTCCTGGCCACTGTCCGATTGCACCACGAACCCCACTCACATCCACCCGCCTGGCACGCTTACGGCCAACATCAATCTGAGCAGATAAATGAGAGAACCATTTGATAAGGTGTCACAGACGCACCACTTCGTCAAGCTGTTTGGTGAATGCCTGCCCAATGTCAGAGCCGACTCTCTCCAGCAGCTTGGCCATGGCCGGCGAAACCTTGAGTAACAAGAGGAACTTTTGGTATTGTTGGTTCTGACTATTGGTAGCCAGTTAACATACTCAACGACTATAGAATTGATCACTTACAACTCCGTGTGCATGTAGTCTTCGTTGACTTCCGGATTGCGTGATACACCTTGGTCCAGTATGCCATTGAAGGTGTCCCACATTTCTACGCACCGGCCAAGGATTTTACCTTTGGACCTCCAGTACTTTCTGTGAATGAGAGGACGATCTGAGGGAACATCGTCTTCATAGCTGAGGTAAACAGTGAGGGGCGTTCAACAAGCAATTAAAGAGATGTACTCACCTGTCACTGCTGCTACTACCATCATCGCTGGAACTGTCTCGCCTTGCCCTTTTCCTTGTGGGTGTGTCGTCTTCTTCTTCCGGAGGGGTCGGTGAGAATTCTGGTTGTCGGAGTTGTCGTCGATGTCGACGGTTCTTCTTTCTAGTTAGGCCTGACATGCCAGACCTGTGGGGACGCCTGAGACCATTCCCTGGTGTTCTCTGCGCGGGGGTTGGAAGTGGCAAAGTTGAGTTACTTGACATGGCCGGGTTTGATTGGTGAACGGTGAACTTACGAGACACTGGCAGCCGCTTATATGTGCACTTGATGGCTGCCCCTTACTTCAGGGACATGTCGAAAAATCAGGCCACATGGAAACCCGCTCGTGATTTGAGGGTAGGGATATTGCAGGTGAGATTTTACTTTGACAGCTGAGATGGAGTGTCATGCTAATGTCGCACGGCCGTAGCTGTTATTATCGCATCACAAGTCTGTCACACACCAACCTGCGAATCATGCTCACGGATTATATGGACGTCAAGCCGGCACCCCTTATTACAGTAACCGATCTCAGCACTGATGCCGTTTAGCGTGTCGCATAGGTTTGTAAACTAATACAAGTTGCCGCGATGATTGCTGACTGAGATCTATCGTTCGCGGGCAGTGGGAGGGACCTTTTTTTTTTTCACAGGGATTTACTCGCTGTGGTTGCATCCTGTGTCCGCCCACTATTCTATGTGGCAGTACATGCCTACGATGACTTGGAGCACCGAACCCATGAGGAAGGAGTTCTCTCAGCTGTCAAGTGCTTTGCTGCTGTGGTTGTCGGTGAGTACCCGCATGTTCAAGTTTTCCTAAGTAGAACCCTCGATCAATTCAGATCACCGAGATCTATTTCACAGGTTTTTGGTTCCCGAAGGGCTGGCTGCCTGTGTGATTGGACCAAATTGGCTGGGTTCCAGAAGACGATCCTTCAGGCGCATTTGGCTTTCTCGATCCGGCACGCGTGATTCGAGCATGCCATTTGATACCAGCTTTTGCATATGGGAAAACACCCCACTTACTCCATCCATCCCAGGCGCGGGATTTTTCGACGGGCGATTGGGTGAACTATTATGTCTCAAGGTATGTGCAGTCTGTGCAAGCTTTGTTATCTTCGCTAACTCATACTCAGATTCGTCGATCGGGATATGATGATGCGATACCTGGGATGGGGTATCGGTCATCGCAACCCGCCCGATTTCACTCATGAAGCAAACGCGCTTATTGCCTCAAGCAGTGACAGGGAACTCGAGCGATATGAGATCCCATCTGACGAAGACCAGCCTACTATGGAAGAGGCCGACGAGCTGGAAGGTGGGGACGGCGGCTCGGACATGGGAGGCTCAGAGTCGGATACAGAAAGCGTTCACGAGGTAGTAATGTACGAGTTCTGACTCGGAGCACAACATAATCATGATATTGAGCCGTGAAAAAGCTGCAACTACGTCCGCTAGTCACTAGTAGATCTTGCCACACCGACTCCGATCGCAACTGTGTGTGAATATGACCGCATCATATTCGATTCCACCTGTCACATGTATCTTAACCAACATAACTCGTACAACAGAGAGGTAATAAACGCACCCTCATTATGACCATCCATTGTCAAAACTTGCACGTTGTGTTGTCGCCGCAAACGTGCTGTTATTGGTGATACTAACACCTAGATATTACGACCATTCCATAGATATTGTGTTAGCGTTATTTGTACGCCGTGATTGGTGATATGTGTGGCATAAATTGCAACGGGGACACGATGGGTGCGGTGGGTCACAGTAATTATAGCAACGATGCGACACTTTCACAAATATCGCCTGGTTACTAAGACTTTAAAAGTCTTGTCACGATCGCTAGGATCCGTCACGTCACAGTATGACTCTCTGGAGAGATTGGCGATGCCTCGCCATCAAAGACTGCACCTCTGCCATCACCAACATAGAGCGGTTTCCAAAAGAAAAAAGAGATAATGGATCCACATCGTGGGGCTAGTGATTGACGCTCGGATGTTTTCCCAGGTCATCATGTGGGATGCCTATCTCAACTAGAGCCACTTGGTTCAATGGAAATCCCTGCACCCGGGGCGAGGAGGACCAATATAACCTTTCCGCGCGCAAAGATTCCATAATCACCGTCAATTACAGGGGCTTTTACCCAGGTTTTCGGATACAGGCTCGCATCTCTAACCAAAACAGACTTTCCCTTGTCATAGTTTTCCCGACGTTTCCGGTTTTTTGCAACTGCACTTGCGCCAGCGAACCTTCGTTTTTATCTAACTTCTGGCGCTTATGGTACACATGAGTGGCCTTTCACTTACCCGCTACGGGAGATAGTCGGCGTAAGTTGCTTTGAACGCCACTACTATTGTGTGCGGACAACGCTTACTCCCGGATACCCCGGGTCCAACCAATGGTCGACCGGAAGACAGCATCCAAGTACACTACATCGCATTCTCATTCTAGTGCGTTTCGTGGAGGGTGATAGATCCGCAAGTATCATACAAATGCCACTCGGAACTACTAGTGTACAAGAAATTTACCTGGAGGGAACCTTTCTGAACACTATGGTGAAATGGAGTTCATCTTGGGTCTCATAACTAACCGAGCAGTTGGATATTTTCCAAAGGGGAGATGCTCCTTGGTAGCTCGGTGCCGCACTTGACCCTGGGAAGGAAGGCACAATATTCGTTCCGAGGTTCGATAACGGCTCGGTTACGAATGGGAAACCGTTATGGTTTATTCCAGCTGGCCCAAAGTCTTCACGCTGGGATTGCTTCAGTGAGTGAAAGTATGAACGGGGAACTGCTTTTTAAGCTTATATAGAGAACACTCACCGACACATAGTATTCACCAGTGTCACCACCACTCAAGGGTGGAGGGGCACCGATTCCCAAAGTATCGGTTGTATTGTAGTTGAGACCATTCATCGGGATTCCCCAGTTCGCGTCGTTTTCACGTTGGAACTGCATTGAAGTTATATTTCCGAAACCGTCCTGCTGCACTTGCCGTAAGAAACACGCAAGATCAGGGAATATTTCTGGTACCACATACGGCAAGAGGTTGTGGATAGTATTGTGGTGTTACTGGTTGGGCATAACGCCCAGGGGGTACGTAGTCGGGCTGTTCCGGCCTGCCGTCAGCGTTCACTGCCAATGATCAAAAGAGTTTCTCACAACTCTGACAGTAGATGGCCCACGACTCGGAGCGTAGTATCCCGAATGATAGGTCGAGTAATTTTGCGTATGGGAATGACTCGGAGTTTGCTGTCGTGAAGACGTAGGCTGCATTTATCAATCGAATTATTGTATGCAGGGACCCACATTGCGTCTCATTTATACCCCTCAAGATGCCTAGTTAAGGAGGCGTTTCCAATCTACCAAACGCATCCACATTTTGAATACCGCTGAGTCCCGTATGCATGAGCGCACATGGGTCTCGCAGACAAACACGCCATTTGAGTATCGTAAGAAACGATTGGCTGGCTCGATTAGATCGGTGACCCGTAGAAAGGAAACAGGGATCACGATTATTGGACATAGATACGCCAAAATGTGCATGGAAAAGTGTCGTCGAACTCAGAGCAATTTTTGAACGAGAGCAGAACTACGTACAGTGCAGTATATGTACATCTCCTGAAGCTGAAGCACGATTCTGCGAGCACTACTGAGCACTGCCGAACCTACGTCCCGCGCATAGAATCAAGTCGATCTTTCCAACCTGTACTATCAAACCGACCTCCCGGCGGGCCTTTGATTGATCACACCTGCCTTGTGACCGTCAATAAAACGTACGTTAGTATACCACGAGGTTAGCCACGCAGTTCTATGAGATGGGCGGGTTCCATATGAAGGCGCCATGAACTGGAGTCGATCCCATAAACTAGAGCGGTGCGAAGACCTTGAAGGTATATTTGTTTGTTTCGAGTTATTTGCCCATTCTGTATACATCACGGACATGTGGACCCCTGACAAAACTGCTCGCCTACTCCATAACGCAATTCTAGAATTAGAGCGGATTATATGGGAAGGTTTGATGAATCGCAATTGATCCCCGCAGGCTGGAGCGGTGTGCAAGTGGGTAATACTGGAAATTTGCACTTGTTTGCCTATTCTGATTCTGTAGACGAGTGAGAAGATGGAGTTGTATATTTGCTTGTACTGGGGTTTGAGATACTTGGGTAATAATTCCGGCCATAGCTGAGCGACTGTCGATAACAACGGCGTTGAACAGGTTTTTTTTTAAAATAAAAAAAACCAGGCGTTGAACAGGTTGCCAGCGTTGAGTGTGCGTTTGATGTGAGTTAATGGGTTATTAAATAATTATATATATATATTACCAAGTTCCCGGTAGTGGGAACTTGAAGTGTCAATGGCCTTTCTGAGAAACGTTTGCATGCTGCGTTTTCATATGGGTTTCTGATCGGTCCAATGACAGTCGTGAAAGGAACCGTTTAGTATGCTGCTGCGCGCCGATTGGATTACTGTTGGGTCACTAGGTCACTGTCTTGATTGATATTATTCTGACTAGCATTTTCGGAAGGCCCTCCGGGCCCTCTTCACGATTCGAAGAACAGGTTTCAATACAGTAGAAGATAATAAGACACGTTACTAAAGCAGGGGAAACGATATAATCGATAGTGACTTTCGTTACGTTATTCATTCGTTCATGTTGCTACGTGAAGTACCCCACGCCTTTTTTACCCCCAAGACAACGACGCCTGGACCGACTGAGCGTGGCAATCACCCCAGAGTCTCAGATCTCAGGAGCGACAGATGCTGGAGGGAATCAGAGATTCTCGTGGGCTAATCAAATCACACGTCACGACTTTAAGGACCCCGATGGGTTATGGAAGTTTCAAGTTTTGTTCGAAGATATAGGCCTGGACGAATAGTTTCGTTAAAACTAGGAGTGCCCACATGTAGCACGGGCCCGACTTACCAACACCGGAAACTATGTACGATTGGTGTATAGGAACTTGAAGACGGCATCGACAAACATGCGTCAAAAATTATGTCGCGGCAAAGAGAAAACACTGCATTTTCTAGTTTGAAACTAGAGTACTGGCAGCACCAGTCGCACTTTGGCTAGTGTTGCTAGTGAGTTCGCGTTTTGTTGATGGAGGCAATGGCCTCATAGCGTAAGAATCGGGTCCTTGTCTACAAAGAGAAGACGAACCTGAATCTATTGGAATTGTGAAATACTGAGCAAGTGATAAAGGAACGACGTGGAAGGTAGAGATCGGGAGGCGTTTCCTGAAAACTGGGAAGATTCAGGATGGATGGCGTTGTAGTCGTGAAACTGCAAAATCGAAGTCGCGGTGGTAGGACGTGAGCATGGCTTTGCGTGCTCGTACCATGCACACGTAGCCTAGGCATGTCCAACATGACAAACGTACAGAAGAGAGACCACCCATGACCGCTCGCTCACATCTCCACCAGTCGTCGCCCTCGAACCGCCAATTGATATCAAACTGGAATATCAGCTTGAATGACAGCGAAGTCTCTCGCGCGATCGGTTGCCGTTGCGGTTGCCACTACCCCACGTTCTTTTTTTTTTAAGCACGATCCGACTTTATATAAGACTCCGCGAGCGGTCTGGAAAGCCGCAGCGCACGCCATGCGATGCTCCACACGCGAGAAGTGGGAACCAAGGTGGGAATCGTAGTACAGTTGAAACCGGTTTGCGCAGTTTATTCCCACGGGCTACAACATGCGGCATCCGCATGCCGCGAGTCGCCAGTTGCCAATCGCACTCAAGGAAGTCAACAGCGCCAGCACCTGATTTCTCCCGCAACAAATACTTTTTTAATGAATACTATAGCTAATTGACCGGAAGACAAGAATGACTTTGGCCGGACGACTCACACTATGCTATTCTAAAGCAACATACACAGTCATATGCGAACAAACAAAGGAAAGTCGAAAGAAGTCTTTGAAACCCCAACAGCGATACCCGGCTTTCCTGTCTTGAGAACCTCTGGACATCTGCTGAAGACTTTGGTGGTAACCGTGGAAGCCAGGATCTAGGGTGGCCATGCAAAGCATTGACCAGTGCCATGGGCTGGTCAAAAACATCCGCTGACCGCTGTCCTAGGGTTCGGGTGATTTCGGTCCACGATCATTGCTCCGGCTTCAGACACATTGACCTCGAGATGTACCGCATCAATCTCGTGGCTGGGACTTGTGACAACTATCGCCGTAGTGCAAGCGCTTATTCATTAAATCTTGGACATCACAGAAGAACTGAACGCAAAGATTCTGGTACAATAGGCTATCAAGATGTGACTTGGTACTGGGAATATCACCCTGGTGCTTCGCCGACGGCGCAAGGTCACTAGACATCGTTTCGGATTTATTGGACGGTTGATTGATCTGATCTTCCCGCACAAAGTTTTGGTTTACTGTACTCGGGAGAAAAGAACCTAAAAGCGATGTCTTACGTCCACGCAGTTTGTTTTTATGGCGGTCACCCGCTAGTATGCCAGACGGACTCGCATCGTCGTTAACTGCGGAAGACCCCTTTTGTCCGACACTGTTTCCTAGTAGCACAACTGCGCCTCCCACGCACGTCGAGCTAGGAAGACGTGAAGGACTGGCCCTGCATTTTCTTTTATAATCACATTATCCCTTAATATCAACCGGGTCAAGGTAACGTCGATAGGGGCTACATCATTCACATGTGATCACAGCGATTCTACGGGCGAGCGGGTCCCATTGAACGTTACGATTGAGAACATCTCGGCGTCCTTCGGCTTTCCTTTCTGGGTCTAGGAACGAACTGACCCCGCTTTAGAGGCGGCTTTAGGAAGACTGAAGGCCGTGTTGTACGGCGTTTCACACAACCCCTAGATTTTGGCGCCCATCTCCAGGTAAATGCGGGCGGTGGCTGTTTGTCCTAGATAAGAGTTTCCTGAGAAATAAAATAAGAGTTTACCTGGGCAGCAAAAAGTATGCATTGAACAAGTGCATCGAAAAAAGGAAAGGCTAGCTGGAGTTAAGTGGCGCCGCCTTGTAATCCCCTTCCCCGATTGATGTGAAGAGACTAACCACAATTATTCTTCCCCAAATTTGAAGAAAACCCCCAAAGCGGCGTCAAATTATTTTCGGGTTCCGTATCATACACACGCACTCCCTGCTGCATGCGCCTCAGGCAGTAGTAGGATATCCATCAAACATCATCCGGAAGTATTCAGGCATGTTCGTACCACTCGTACGGTACTGAAGCAGACGAGCCATAATTGTTTTCACATGTTTACATGCAACTACATCAAGCGCATCAGAAGATGTCGGCGCACGAGAATAGTACGCGCAATTACCAATGCACGGAAATGAGAAGAATAACGGGTGCCGGGTTGCAGTGTTGAATGCCCCTGCAGTCAGGTGAGCGTGTTATCGAGTAACCAGGTGAGCATCGTCTTGTGTGGTCGGTGACACGTACAACTGAGTGCTCTTATCTGCGCGGACAAGGTTCACACGCAAATTCTCTGCCGGGCCAACGCCCGTATGAGGCCACGACCTATAAAAAATCAAAACTGTTACATTCAGGGACATTCGACGCAATGTGGTCAATCCGATGGTATTATACAGGTACCATACAGAACAACAGTGCGTGACAATTACGCGAACGGGATCTTTCTGAAGATTATGGTGAGATGGAGTTCTCCTTGCGCCTCGTAATTAGCCCAGTTTAGGTCGGAAAGCTGCCAGACAGGACTCGGAGACGGTCCTTGGTTGCCCTGCCACGCACTTGTCCCTGGGAAAGAATGAGGATAGTTCATTGTGTTGTTCGATGCTTGCTCAGGAACGACTGGGAATCCAGCTTGAGTGATCCCGCCTTGTCCGAAGTGTCCGTATGGGAGAGGCTGCTTCATTAAGCGATGAGTAGACAGCCGCTTTTGAACTTATGTTTATGTAGAGTGTATTCACCGGTATGTAATCCCCACTACCGCACTGTAGGCGAGGTCCAGTAGGTCCAGTTCCAAATGAATCTGTAGAGGTACGGCCGAAACCATTCACGGGGCTCGCCTTATAAGCATCGTTGCCACCTCCGTGCTGCATAGAAAATGTCTCTGGGAAAGCTCCCCGTTGTCACTTTGTCAGTAACACGCAAAGCTGGCCGGGGATCATCACTGGTACGTACAGGACGTTGTAAATTGGGATGCGACCTAACAGGTTGTCTGAAACCGCAAGGTGCGGGGTAGGGCAAAGGGTGGGGCTGCATTGGACCATGGTCAGCATTCCGTGCTATCATCCAAACAGAGATATTCACTGTTCCGACAGGAGATGACCTACGAAGATAAACCTGATTTGTACAAGCCAAGCAACCTTGTGGATGGCCTTGCGGTGGCATAGACGGTGGTTGCATCTATCTAAACGAATGCGTGGAGGCTGCTGGAACATAAGAGGAACAGGAGGACGTCGTTATTTATACCGCGTGAGTCCCAGATGTCCTTGTTTAGAATGTTTTCACATTATAATAGGATTCCAGCGCAGAAAGGAGGCGCAGCTTCGTGCCGATCAAGTATCATCTTGCCACATTGCCAGTTCACGTTAGTCTAGACGGTTAAGGATACTGGATACCTCACCGCAGCCACGCCAAAATGGTGCGTATTACACGTTTCCAATGAAATAGATTAATGAGCACAGGCCATGTAGATCTTAAACGCCCAAAGGCCCTTCACATTGTCGAGGATTGTGCAAGAACAATTGATTGGCTCGGTTTGGCTGAGATCCCGTACTGGCGAAGTCTTGCGAACATTGAGAATAAAATAGAATGAAATGCTCTGAGATGTATGAGGAAGCGTCTGATTTCACAAGATTTTCTGGACGAATGCAGAACCTCGGCGAGCTTACTGGCAACGGACACCACCAAAGACTTTGCTGACTTTGCTCAAAAAGACTGAAAATATTACAGACAATTTTTATCTGAATTAGGCGCATCGCATGAAGTTAGAATATGACTCTTCCATTGATGGGTTGATCACGCACCAGAGTTATGTCTAGGAGGGCCGAGTGCTCAAGGGTAACTCAGGAAGCGCACCTCACTGCAATAAAAGTAGGTCAACACACAACGCAGTCACCTACTCTTCCTTTAAGAAAGTTTGATCTTCCGACAATCCCGTGTACGAGCGAGAATCCCGGCCATGATCCCGGCCAGAGGGTGTCTTCACTGGCAGGCTCGAGTGCCATAGTAACTCTCCTGTCGGAGAATAAAATTGTGGCAAATCACCTAATATATAACCTCTCACAGATCTCAGTGTAGTAACTTACTGTAATAAGTAAGCCTACATACACATCTCGCCCTGCGCCACCACATCGCTCGTGAGCTCCGCTAATTTCCGTTGCTGTGTCCCAGATAATACTGTAGTGGGTAAGATATGGCATTCCAATCTGACACGTTCCAAACTCAGGCTGTTCCTTACAAGTTTCCTTTCGAAACTTGTTATGAAGAATGAAGTTATGGAGCCTCGAGGGGTGCGTTACGCCCATGCCTTTGGTTGGTTATGCCTTCCATACTGTAACTATTTCCGTTCCGCCACGTGCAAGGGGCCCTTAGCCATTATTAAAGTATTACGTATCTGAACACGCATTTCTCAAAGGAACAGCTTGAGGCCGTGTTTGCAAGATGCAGAATGGGGGTCGTTATATGTAGGTACTGTAATTGTTTAAAGGCGTCGCTGTTCTAGAACGGTAAAAACTCGTCTGGGGGCAAACGCCGCACCAGTCAAACACGAGAATGCATGCTCATTGGTACGACACAGGTATCAGAAAAGTGGTCGTCCGGTACAAACTGTGGCAACTGAGCAACGAGGCTCAGTTACTGCGTATCCGAGAGATCCGACCCGATCTGGAACTGTGTCACTCTTCACTGGCTTCACTACAGTACTGTAATGGCGGCGACAATGAGCCCCACAAATGAAATGCGGCAGGCGTGCCAGTGCCGGGCGGTTTGTGCGATTTTCGTGTACGGCAATACCCTGCAGTATGTTCTCTTGTGACTGATGGCTTGCGCCAGCGCCATGTGACCATCAACTAGTAGGAAACGACAACATATTTGCTACATAGGGACTAATTGGGGATCACTTAGGCGTTAGACGTTGAGCTGGTGAACCAACCAACGGATGCATGCTAGGAGCAGGTCATTCCATTTACTTCTCCAGAATGTACAGTCCAGTGCTCGGCGTGGGGAACGCCTCGCCTAGTACTAGGAAGTGGCTTTAGGAAGGCTCGAAGTCAACTAGAGTGTTATGGGGACTTAACAGGTTTTCCGACCCCTAGAAATGCCTCGTGTGTCTTTCTTCACGAACTGGCCGCAGGCCGATATGAGTGGCTGTTCAAGTTTTTCTGGATGAGTGCTAGTGGCTATCTCCCTTCCTGGATATGAGCGGCCATTTTCCGGAACATAGCTCACATGAGTGACTGATCTCCAGAAGGCGAGGCCGTGCAGAGTTCTCGAAAATGGTACCAAGTTGGTGGGGTTTGCATTTGAGGGGCCCGCGGCGTTGGACTGCCTAGTAAGGAAGCACGACCACCAAGACGACAACGACACAATACAAGCTGGCGTCGCATTTGTTAGTACAAAACACGGGGACGGAAAGGAGCTCAGTTAGGAAGACCAAAACTGAGGCGTATGAACCATGATCTAGTACAGTTTAAGGAGACTGTGCAGTTGGGCAGGGATAAATACCTTACAAGAAGCACACCGCCGAGTATCGTGAATGAAAAAACGACCAGCTCGGTGATACCGGTGTTTCAAACCTTGTGAAAAACCTGAGGAATTGTCAATTTTAGAAATAGATACACCCAAATGTTTCAACGTGTGGGAAGAAGAGTCCGAGTCGCCCCTTCTCGGACCCATAGAACTTTCCGAACAGGCGTAGAAATGGATGTGCACTGGGCAGTACCTGAAGCCAAACCAGGGACATTTGAGCACTACCGAGTCTCCTGTTCATGAAAAATCACGTATCTATAGTTAAAAGGTCATTGACCACGGATTGCCAGATCAGATCTGATCAATAAAATACGTTAATATAAATTTTCATAACGTAGGTCTATAAGAATGGCGGACTCTATAGGAAGGCTTGATGAATTGGAAATGATCGATGATCCCCGCCGCAGGGTTGAGAGGTTTGCACAAAGGGATAGCTGTTCGCTCAATTCGTCTGGCTGTTGTCTATACGTGGAATGTGACAAAGCGCCAGTTGGTCATATTGTACAATCTCGGTTATCAAATCATCCCCGTTGCATCCGAGTCCGAGTCCCGAGTCCCGAGTAACCCGTTTTCGTTCCCGTTGTGGATCATTTCACTTTAAGTTATGTCCATTCCCTTTTTCAGTGGTTCTTCACAAGTACTAGTAAAAGGGTCCGTGTTCGTTATTTATATTGCTTTCTCATGATGTTCTCCACTCGTCGCACTCCCGACTCGGAAGCCAGTTGGAGTAAATACACAAGTTTTCCATCTATAATTCACAGGCAATGAGGGCATGCGCATGCGGCTGCACCTGATAAGAGTGCGAATGGCCAAGTTTTACCAACCCTGAGCACTGATGGTACTCATTAGCCAACGTCGTGAAAGTCATCATAGGGGACAATGCATTTTCGGTCGGGATTTACGTCCCTCTCCCCATCCTCCTCTTCTGCTCTTAGTAATAGGCGTTGACCCCAATAGTCCTCCAGCTGAGTACCGCGTTTCCAATCTGCTGATGATCCCAGACACGTTTTGAACACCCGCTGATTCCCGTAAGCACACCGGCATGAGCACTGGGACCTCGCAGAAAACACGCCATTTGAGTATAGTAAAAAACGATTGCGGTCAGATCGGTGTCCCAAACCAGTAGGGAAAAGGGGTCACGATTGTTGGATATAGCCAAAAATTTGTATGGAGAAGTGCCGCCATACCCAGAGTAAGTTAGAATGAGCGCAGAACCACGTATAGTGGAGTGCGTGTACGTTCCTGAATCTGAAGCAGGATTCTGGGGGCGCTACTGAGCACCGCAGAACCTCCACTCCGTGCATAGAAATCGGTACTAGGTCTTTCCTACCTGTATCAAACCGAGGTTAGTATGACACGAGGTTGGCCACGCATTCTATGAGAAGGACGGGTTCTATATGAAGGTGAATTGGAATTGATCCACATAAACTGAGCGGCGCGCAGAAGGTATAGTTAGTAGTTTACCCATTCTGTCTAATCACGGACATGTGGGCTGTGACAATTTGTGTGCGCATGTCCCATTTCAGAAACGCAGTTCTATGATTAGAACGGGTTCTATAAGGCTTGATGAGTCGGAGTTAATCCCAAGGGTTGGAGCTGTGTGTGGTAGAAGATAGATGGTAACTTGTAGCTTATTCCGATAATACTACAGGCACGTGAACGCGTCGATTTCTGGTTACTATACCTTACCCGTGGTAGATCATTTCTATATATGAACGCTTGGCTATTCCCCCCTCCGGTGCGAAACACATGGCTGGCGTTCTGTCACGTAGACGCCATGAACACATGGACAAGACAAGACAAGAACAAGGACCCGTGTTTGTTGCACTTCGCTCCTTCCATGTTCGCGTAGTGTGCGTCTTGGGCCATTCTCCACCAGTCGCTGGTCACCGCCAGAGGACTATTTCAAATCCACGCAGACTTTCCGTTTACAATCCACTAGGGAACATAAAGAGTGGGGAAGGAGTATCACGAACCGTGACGTTGATTGGCCGACACCGCGTGCGCGCGGTCCAATACAATCCGGTCATCATGCATCACTGGGGCCAATGGACCGTCTGTCCGAACTTGAATCTAGCATCTTCACCTTGGCCTTCCCCTTCCCCTTCTCCTTTGAGATCCGATCCTTCCACAGTTGGCTTATCATCTTCCAGCCAAGTACCGTTTCTATTGAGTACTTGTATCCTCATCCTTCCGTTTCGTTCATACTTCATTAATACACTTGTTCTATGCGCAACAGGGTTTACCAGAATTGCGTATGGGAACAGTCACATACTCGCTCCCCTGTAAAACCTTCTTGATTTGGGCTCTAGTGGCAGTGGCTGGTGCTGGGTAGTTTGACTTCTGATAGGAAGATATAGGTACCCAATGTGCTTACACCTAAAGTTGATGATAAATTTTGATGCAGATTTTTCCCTCCACTGCAAGAAAAAAGAGTCCACATAGAACGCGCCTCTGTGCTTAGTTCAACTGAACTACAGTAATCAACGTCCTGTACGCCAGCAACTATGCGCGACGCCTGTCCGTTCTTCGAGACGTCGCTGGCAATGGACAAACCCACATCTTTACGTGCCTAACTCTGGTACTATTGAGAAGCCGGCGCAGGAGGAACGTAACGACTGTTGGATGTCGTTCTCGAGTTGCTTGACCAGCACTGGCCGCACGGCCGCAACCTTATTGCGTGATGTTCGGGATGATAACGCGGGAGCGGGCCCTCTGCGCCGGGACAAGGGTGATGACGTGTTTAATGTCAACACTAGCAGTCAGCATTTCTGGGAACAAGGTGGTATGTCCCAACCATTTTTATTACCGTCTTTTACAGCAACTCACCTTTTCGTGAAAGTGTGACCTTAGGGCGAGCTTGCAAGCCACTGACGACGGAAATATGGTGAGATGCCAGTGGGGTGTCTTTCCGGAATAGGAGATCGACCGATCGACGATCATCGAGCAGGGTTGTTCTTGACCTGGAAGGTGCGTATCCTCACTTTCTCCATCTGGGGTTTTGATCGATGTTCCACAGCCTAGACGAGGCGTTTTCTATCTGGACCAACTGGCCATCTCAGTCCCTCCAGACTCACAGGAGCGAACCAGAGATACCCGTTGAGCGATCAACGTCGACTTTAATACCCCGACGCACTATGGAGGTTTTTGTCTGACGAAGACATGGACTTGGCGGACCCGAGTCTAATATAACGGCCATTCCTCATAACAGTATATACAAGTATAACTGACACGACTTGAATATAATGAAATCACCCTTGTACGATATAGGGATACAACGGAATCAACAAGCATGGATTGAAAGCTTATATGTAAACTCACACCGAGAAGAAACGATACATTTTCTTCTCTTAGACTCTAGACCCGCTCTCGTTCCTAGTCTTCCCACGCTTTAATCGCTCTCACCTCGACATGTGAAGGGCTTTTACGCCCAAACCGGAGCGGGATGACCATAGATGAAAGGGAAGGAAGTTCTTTATTATGGAGAGACAGTGGGACAATTGAACAAGCGGGGACAATGAGTAGAGTCTACTACATCATGATAACATTCTGTATCCCGAGACGCATGGAAAGAGAAGCCCAAAGGGGGGATGACAGCTATGAATCTGACCTCACCATTACGCATTGCACAAATGTCTCACTGCAGGTGTAGCCATAATTGCAACTTGCAACTTGAAGCGAATATACTTTGCATTTATTTTTGAATCTATCAGAGTGCATATTGGGGAACAGAAATCATGTCGCACTGTCCTATATACATTGCGTATTACTCCCAGTGTAAGGAGATATTCCGAGTGGGAGACGTAGACAGAACAGAGGCAAGGTCAAAAGCGACAATATCGGCGAGAGACAGAGGAAAACCGAAGCCCAGAACCCAAGTTAAGAGTTATATATGGGGGTAGAGACGCTTTCGCAGAACTCAGGAACATGCCGAAGGTGAGGCGAGGGCTTCAACCCGAGAACCGGGTCTTTATCTACAAAGTGAAAGACAAATCAGTGATGATGTACCGATGAAATGCTTAGCGAGTGATAAAGGACATTGAGCTGCGCAGATAGTGAGGGGCTGGGGTGATTTCGGGGTGAATGACATTGTAGTGCGATGTCAATATCGCGGCGAGTGGGGACGATTTGCGAGTAGGATGTCGCTCGCACACGTAGCCTGGGAGGATGACGGATGGACGGAAGAGCAACCAGCCATGGTGCATGGTCACTCGCTGATCGTCGTGCTGGAATCGCTGATGAAGGCCAATGACTTGAATGGCCTGGGTTAGTACTAGTATGTAGTAGTAGGGTCGCCGCTTACCGATTACCTACTATAAATAACCCCGCTTGATCGACACTCCGCGAGCAATCCTGAAAGCTGCAGCGCACGCTACGCGATGGGATCATGGTTGAACAAAAGAGTGGGAATCGTTCAGGTTGGGTTGGGAAGGAGGCGCAAGAACGCTGTCGGCAAGTCGCGGTCACGCGGTGTATTCCCACCCCACGGGACACGAAGTCATAGCGTTAAGCCTTTTTTTGATTTGATGTGGCTCATATCTCAGTCAATTCCTCAGCCTTTGATCCAAAATCTTTGGTTCAATGACACAGCTTATACCGGAAAGCAGGCGACGACGATTTTTGGCCTGGCGATTCGTATGCTATTCCGGAACTCCATTTGACTGGAAGCCACATTTGCAGCTACATGCAGTCAAACGAACGAAAGTCGACGAAAACAATCTTCGAACTCCAGCAGCGCTCCCCTGCTTTTCTGGCTTAAGGCCCTCTGGACCGCCGCCCAATACTTTTGTGGTGACTATAGAAGCAACGGTCTTGAGCGGGTGGGTCGTGGCAGCTCAAAGAATGGCCTGTACTGTATGAGCTGGTCAATAACATCCCGCTGATCGCTATCTATCCTAGGGTTCGGGTAAATCTCGGCTATTTGCTTCAGAGTTCAGACATGTTAACCTCGTGATATATGCTTCACCAATCTCGTGGTTGTAGCGTGGTGACGACTATCGCCGCAGTGCGAAAAATGATGCAAACCCACGCTTGCATTCATTAAATCTTGTGAATGGTTCGAACTTTCGGGCATCGCTGCATCGCATCAGGACCGAACGCGACATTACTGGTCTAATAGGCTGTTGGACATCGCTTTGATACTGGGAATGCTACTTCGGTGCTTTGCCGACGGTACAAAGCAAGGTGCAGGGTGACCGGTTAATGGATATGTCTTCCGATTAATAGGAATGTTGATCCTTGAGCTTTCCGCAGTGTTCTCAGTGCGCTGTGCTTCGGTAAACAGAACATATCACGTCTCACATCCGACCTTTTGGTGTTCACAGCGACGACTCGCATCATGTGAGTGATTGCGGGATCCCTTATTTATCCACCACTGGTATTTCACGTTGGCTAATATGACTGTACCCCCACGCCTCTCATATGTGAATAGCTGACCAACATGATGCTGGTCTAAAATCACCCCGACGGTTAATGTCAACTGCATCGCCGACTCGAATAGGGGTTCCAGCTTCACGCTTCACATGTGCCAA
This sequence comes from Lactarius quietus, assembly GCA_015025155.1. Lineage (NCBI taxonomy): Eukaryota > Fungi > Basidiomycota > Agaricomycetes > Russulales > Russulaceae > Lactarius > Lactarius quietus. The sequence continues at coordinate 31,697 of WITN01000394.1, read as the reverse complement.
ATCCAGGGATAATCATTTTCGACATCCTTTCGGCCTTCCATTCTCAGCCGAGGAGTGAACCGACCTCGCTTTAGAAGCGGCTTTAGGGAGACTGGGCAGTGCTGTAGGGCAAATTTTCCCAAGTGAGTCAGCCCAGTCTCTGCGCCTAGAAATCTAACGCCCATTTCCACCAGGTGGCGGCATTTTATCCGAAGATAAGGGTCTTCTGAGAACGAAAACAAAGCAGTTTGCATTACTTACCTGGCAGCAAAATATTGCACAAAAAAGCGGGAAGAGCTGGATGGGGTAAGTGGCGCTGCCCCATAATCCCCGCAACCGATGTGAAGTGGACTACGGTAAGTTACTGTAACCATGATCTTCCTCAAAGAAGTTGGTGTGTAAGATAATGCGTTTGAGCGGCATCAAATCATTTGGGTGTGCGCAAGGTCCGCCGTTTACGCCTCCGGCAGGACGAAAGCCGCCAAAGACTTTCCAGAAGAAGAGTAGTATTTCAAAGCGCCAGCGTGCGGGCTTCCCTGGTCACCATTTTCTAGGCATTACCGGGACACTGCGCTGAAGCAGACGAGCCTTGATTGTTTTACACGGATGGATAATACTTCTAGCCAAACATGAGGCAGTCGGGACTCGTAGTCACCAATGCATGGGAATGTGTGAAACAATCGGCGGCGCGTGAGCACTCCCACGTCAAAGCTAGCCTGTTTTTCAAGTGTCAGATAGGTATCGCCTTTTGACATTGGCGTCGCGAACTGCGATGTGCGAGGAGCCTATGACGCTCACTCCAAAAATTTTGCCGGGCCAATGCTCCATAAGGGGCCAACGTCAAAGTTGTTGGATTCAGGGATATTTAGTACCATGAAGTCAATTGTGGGCATTATGACACCATACAGAGCTAGAGGGCCAACATTTACGCGAACGGAAACTTTCTGAAGACTATGACGAGATGCATTTCTCCATGCGCCTCATAATTAACCCAGTTTAAGTTGGAGAATTGCCAAATGGGAGTCGCTCCTTGGCTGTTCTGACGTGTGGTCGTCCCTGGGAAAGAATGCGGAAAGTTCATTGCCGCGTTGTTCGATACTTGAGCTTGATCGGCAACGACTGGGAACCCAGAATGGGAGATTCCGCCTTGGCCGCCAAAATGTCCGTATGGGAAATACTGCTTCATAAAGCGAGATGATGAGCAGACAGCCGCCTTCGAACTTATGGAGAGTATACTCACGTATTCGCTACCTTGCCAAGGCGAGGAGGCTCCGTTTCCCCATGAATTTGTCGGGATACGGCTGAAATCATTCACGGAGCTTCCCCTGTAAGGATCACTACCTCCTCTGGGCTGCATAGGGATGGTGTCTCGGAAGGCCGCCTGCTGCCATTGCTGTGAGCAACAAGCTACGCGAAACGCCGGAAACATCGCTGAGACATACAGTACGAGGTTGTAAATCGTGGTGCGGCGTCACCGGCGGTTGTGTAAAACCGAAAGGTGGGGGGGCGGGCCAGGGGTAGGGCAGCTTTGTCCGGTGGTCAGCATCCTGTGCCTGCTTCCCACAACAAAACTATTCACTTCTCTGACAGGAGGTGTCCCGCGAACATAACCCTGATTGTTGGTATAAGCAAAGCGGTCTTGAGAGTGATCTTGCGGTTGCGTAGATGGTGGCTGCATCTGTCTCAATGGATCGTTGGGTACTGGGACATTATGAGAAGCGCGTCGCGTCTTTATTTATACGTGAGCGTCCCAAACATCCTTGTTTGGAATATTGCGCAGTCGGATTTGATCGCAGCCACAGCGTCGTGTCGCTGAACTGATTCAAGTATCGTCTGCAGCATGTTCAGAATCCGTTAGCCCGGGTGAAGGGTACCTCACCGTCGCCACGCGCATACGGTGTGTACTACACGTTCTCAGCAAACCGTTTGATGAGCTCAGGCTATGTGCAAATGCTCCAGGGGAGCTTCACATTGTCCAGTATCGTGTGGAACGATTGGCCGGCTCAGCCGAGATCCGTACCATAGAGATCGAATAAAATGACCTGAGATGTCGGAGGAGAGTTGGATTTCATCAGAATTTCTAAACAAACGCAGAACTTCGAAGGGCATACTGGCAGCGGGTGTTTGGCGGGTCCCTGAGGCACTAGGAGCTCCATCAAGCGCTTCGCCTTCTTCACTCAAAAGAAGTGTAAAAGTATTTTAAAAAAACTACACGATGTAAGAATATCGTTGAGCCCCTTTGATTCATTAATCACTGGCACGCACAGAAGTTCTGTCCAGCCTTTGGCTCACGCAATGCATGCATCTATTCTTCTTCGTGTAGTTCTGTAAGAAGGTTTGATCGTCCCCTTCCGACAATGGTGAGCGACGATCCAGCGCCGGATGTATCAAACAGCTTCATTGTAGTTAACTGGAATGGCGAGCCAAAACAAACATTGCCAAGCAGAGTTTGCTCGTCGAAGATGACTACTAGTTGAGTCCGGATTTTTAAGGGCAGTCGGTTGACTTGGAGGGCCACGAAAATATTCGGGCAGTGATCCTAGCTGACAGAAAACGTGACAGACTGCCATTTTCGGCCTTCGCAGCATGTTAATGAGCGGACCTCTGGTGTAGTGAAGTGAGGCATCTAGCATCCGAAGACAGCATCCGAAGATCCTTTGGACACGGTCACGGGACTGTATTGTTGATTACAATGCATGACAAAGCATAACCACGTGCCCGTGCGAACGCGAAACCGGACACGGATATCCGTCGAAATTGACCTCGATGCCACCCTGGGTTCTTTTTTTTTTTTTCGAATCCAGTTTTATATCCCGCTTATACTACATTGGTACAGTAGCGGTCGTGGTGGGTCGTGAGACCTGACACTGAAGAAGCGTAGTGGCGCGACCCCATTGGTTGGGGGGTGGGCGAGAAAGCGAGCGGTGTAATGTACTGAGACCAGAAAATGGGACAGTTAAAACCGTACCCAGGCAGCCACCCTGGGTTCGCAACCTGGTTAGACCGTGACGAGTCTGTTGCTCGTGTCTGTGCCACATTGTTTGTATAGACGCCGGGCCTGTGCACCACTACTGTAATTTCCGTTGCAATCCCGAGGTAACAGACGTTTGTATTACTACCAAGTGGGATCTCCCCTTCTGTTTTGATATTGTACGTGCAGCGTGCTCCCGGCCACCTCAACTCTTGGCGAAGAACGGGGTGCGGTATGCCTTGCTGGGTTAGATTTGTTCCGCCGCGCGCAAAAGAGAAATATGATATCTTCGCTTTCCATAGACAGTTTACTGGACTTGAACAACACCTGCGCGTGGATCCCATGCAACCGCCCACTTCCCAGGTGATGCGTACTTCATTAATATCCGCGTTCTGTATGCAACAGGGTTCACCCAAGATAAGCCATTTCGTGAACACATGTTTGCTGACGTGTAAAACCTAGCAAGTGCCCGCTGACAAGCGCTGACTAGTAAACCGGTGAAGTTGGACTTCTGATAAGCCCTCCCTAGGTGTCCAATGTAGTTACACCCTACAGTTGATAATAAATTACTTGATACATTAAATTCCACTCGACCGTCCACACAACGCGTCCCGGCGCTCAGTTCAGCTCACCCAGTCAAGGTCCTGTGCATCCGTAGCTACGCGAGACGTCTGTCCATTCTTCCGAGACGTCGCCAGCAATGGACGAATCCACATCTTCACGTGACCGACTTTGGTACCGGTAAGCAGCCAACGCGGGAGGAACGCGATTGCCGTCAGGATGTCGTTCTCAAGTTGCTTAACGACCACCGGTTGCACGATCGCGACCTCGTTGCGCGACGGTGCAGGATGGTAGCGCGGGAGCGGGCCTTCACCGCCGGGGGGAGGCAGATGGAGCGTCGAGCGATCAGCAGTTAGCGTGTCGCCGCGCCTGCGCGCCCCGAGCGAGAGGGTCGATGCCATGGACAGGCGATGGTGATGAGAGTGCAACTTTGGACGGTGCAGTATCCCACTCGAGAAATCCCACTGCGTTTGCGACAAGTCAGCGCTGGAAATCGACTTGAACTGGAGGAACCGACGAGGATGAGTTTGTTATCCTCCCCTACACTGCCGAAGCGGTACGTCCTCCCGTCGCATCGGAGGTCATCAAATGCCAATGCAGATAGAAAAGAGGAGTGTCCTTGACAGCGCGCAATGACCCGCTGCTCCCATGGTGAGAATATATTTACCAGGTCGTCTTGGCCACCCGTCTTACGAGATCAAGTAGTCAGACATGAGGAGCAACTATGAGTTCCAAGATGAACGTACAATAATAAACCGGCCATCGGGCGACCACGCTACACATGTTAGAGAGCCAAAATATGCGGCGTAGCAATCCACCAGTCTAGGAATCCGCGATCAATAACCGAAATTCGATGGCGGCATAAGAAAACTGCGCACTGTTCCGCCAATGCGTCTATGACTCGTAAACAACCGTCCTCGGAGATAGCCGCGACATACTTGACATCGGGTGAGAAAACGAAGTCTAACATCAAATATTAAAGTCATTTCCAGCCCTGATTGGTCAACCAAAGGCACAAACCAACGACGCTGCGCTTTGATACCTTCCAGTGGCTCACAGGATTTTTGGTTGTCTTGTCCCTGTCGCCTTTCCCGCCGCCTCCTGTGGCACCCGTCGCATTTACAGGGTGCCATGGGGGGATTGTGACAAATATGCTGTCCAATGGGTTCCACTCACCGGCTGGCGGGGATGACTCAGCGGAAGGAGGAATAGGAGGGTTAGATGGGGGGCGCGGGGGAGACACGGGGGAAGCGGTTGGGGCTTGTGCGGTAAATACACCGTCGTCGCGGTCTTTGTCATAGACAATGATTGTACCGTCCGCGTGTGACACGAGGAAGAGGTTCGGAGAAGATGGTACCCAACGTACGGCCGTGCAGGGTGAATTCGATATGCGACCCTGCGACACGTGAATATGTCATCGTGCCGTAGTAATCCCCCCAAAATTCTTACCTGCTTGTTCAACCGCCCATATCGTAACGAGAACGGGTCTATGACCATGTGTTTCTAGTTCAGTCGGAGGGTGTTGAACAGAAGGGCTCACCGAACCAAATGAGATCACCAGTTTGGAAACCGATAATGAGGTCCAGATGTTCGTGGGAGGCTGTGGCATGATTCACATCGTGACACGTCGGGTGAGCACCGAAAGCAATGCGAACCAGGGCTTCCTACAACAAGGTTCAGTTCTTTCGCTGTAATCGAGGCAATGAATCATGCGCACCTTGGCTTTGACACCAACTTCGACCCAGTAGAGATTCTTCGAGGAGGTGTAGAACAGATACGTCACGTCGCCTTGTTTAGATTGTAGCGTCTTGGCGAGACCCTCCATAGCCTGCACTCGAGCAATAAATGTTGACGACGTCGTGCGCACATTATGTTTCGGATGTGATGACGCCCTACGCTTGCCGCCTGCAGGTGGGCTGAACAGTCCATGATTCTGATCTTGGCTGCCCATCGATGTGGTAGGAGCAACAACATCCTGTGGATTCCCGACATCCGGCGGGGTAGCGTCCTCGGGCGTTTCGCCACTCGAAACACTGACACCATCTTCCCTCGCAGGGCCTGGGGTAAGGCCCTTCTCTTTCCAGAAGTCCTTTCCACCACCCAGAAGCTGCCCAAGACCTGGCATGGCCGGTTGCTTCGATGCCGGGAAGCGCACAGTGATGGTAGATAGGCGCGTGGGGAATATCGGTGCCGGCACATTGTGAGTGACGGGGATGGGTTTGTGGTCTTCTGTGACGGAGTAGACGCCTTCTGGGGCAACAAACGTGAGTTCGTTCTCCATCATCGGCGAAAAACACGCTTGGCAGCTGGGCGCCTAGGACTCGGAGCGGAGCAGTAAAGGTTTGACGCGGTCGCCGACTCGGATGCTGGTCACGGACCCCGCCGTACGCGCGAGTGAGGAACGAAGAACCGCTCGGATCTTATCCACCAACACACCCCGCCATTAACTTATGTCGGATCTTAACACCCCACCACTATGACCGCTTCATCTATCGCCTCGTCTGTGCGCGCAGCCAAACGTCTACGCCCTCTAACGGTGCGTGCAATCGCTTTCATTTCTCGTTTTTATTTGTCATTTTAAGCTTTCGCCGTTCCAATCATGTCCAAATCGGACAGTTGTCGAAGCTCGGCGGCTCACGACGGTGTAACTCCACCGGGACGGAGCCTCCGCCAGCCAGTGGCCATCTCCCTTCCATTGCTACCTCCAAGATTCTTCGCAGCACGCGTGAGGCCGCATTGCGCACCCCCGGCATCAAGTGGCTAGACAAAGATGGGAACTCACCACTACAGAATTCTATTGGCGGTCGCGAGACACGCAAGTTGAACCTGTATCAGGCGGTACGCGATGCGATGGGGTGCGTCATTTCTGTTGATATGTCGTGCCTGCCGCTCAAACTTTATCAGGATTGCTCTTGCAAAAGATGATACGGCCATCGTCTTTGGTGAAGATGTCGCATTTGGTGGTGTGTTCAGGTGCACCATGGTGAGTATTTGCTTCCTCTAGTCAAGCACACTTCCTAACCAATCACGTGGTGACAGGGATTAGCAGAAGAATTCGGTGCGCTATCAAATTAACCGAATCAATCCGAAATGTGACACCGTCGCCAGGGAGGGAACGAGTTTTTGATACGCCTCTATCGGAGCAAGGAATTGCTGGATTCGGCATTGGTGTGGCGTCGATGGGTCAAACGGCCATTGCAGAGATCCAGTTCTCTGATTATATCTTCCCCGCCTTTGACCAAGTACATGACGTCACTATCTACCATTCGTATTCGGGTCTGACGGTACCTTGCAGCTAGTAAACGAAGCCGCCAAATTCCGATATCGAAGTGGCGGTCAATTCAACGTCGGACGTCTAACAGTGCGCACGCCAAGCATGTCTGTCGGCCACGGAGGACTATACCATTCCCAAAGCCCAGAGGGCTTCTTCATGGGTGCTTCAGGGTTAAAGGTACGCCAATGCTCGTTCGTCACAGAACGACCTGTGTAATTGCAAGACAGCTTGTCGTTCCCCGTTCACCCGTTCAAGCAAAGGGACTCTTGCTGGCCTCGATACGAGACCCGAACCCAGTCATCTTCATGGAGCCCAAGATTCTCTACCGCTCCGCGATCGAGCAAGTCCCGATCGACGACTTTGAGCTGCCCCTCGGCCGTGCGGAGGTTCTCGTGCCCGGTGCAGACCTGACGCTGCTTACGTGGGGTACGCCCTTGTACCACTGCGAGACAGCGCTCTCGCTGCTCGCAGAGCCGCCTGCGTCACTCGCGCCGCTCGTGCCGGAGGCAGTGCGCGGCGCGCGGATAGAGCTCATCGACTTACGCACTGTGCTTCCATGGGACGTGGAAACCATCATGGAGAGTGTCCAGCGCACTGGACGACTCGTAATTGTCCACGAGGCAAGCCGTACCGCGGGCGCCGGTGCAGAAATCGCTGCGGAAGTACAGTCCAAGGCATTCCTTAAGCTGCTCGCACCCGTGCGGCGCGTCACCGCTTGGGAGTAAGTGTGGCGCATCTGTTCATGCCTTGATAACGCTGACGAAACGACATATGCAGTACGCCTGTCGGACTTCAGTTCGAAAAGTTCATCATACCCGATGCTATTCGCATTTTAGACGCAGTCATGGAAACATTAGCATTTTAACTCGTCGGAACTTTGTATCAACTTAGTCATGTAATATAGCGACAGTCATTGGGGCCACGGAAAGACCATTGCGCCTGCTTTTAATAAACGACTTCGGTGTTTCATTTTCGTTCATATCGTGCAAAATCTAGATTAAATGTGCCATGCGCACGGAACAAAAGTTTAAAAAGACGACACCAGCAGGATTTGAACCTGCGCTCCCAAAGGGAAACAGATGATCAAACGGAGTTCGAATCTGTCGCCTTAACCACTCGGCCATAGTGTCTTATATATTTGATCAGTGTTGCCACATTATATATGGTATGACAGCATGTGGTTAATAACTGCCCACCCGTTCCGACCTTCTTGAACGCGACACGCTGCGACTGGGATGAGCCCTTCAGCGCAAGAACTGACTCTGCACATATGGCCCTCAAAGTGGAATCTCCCCTCTATTGAACCCTCCTGTATCGCGGCCGTTTTCTACCTCCAGCTCGCACTTCCGGGACGCTTCTCAATCCGAGAATGCACCAACCCAGACGTGTCCCCCAGCGGTAGGTCGGTGTCAATTCTCGTGCTCTTTCCCTGTGCGCTGACGCAACTATTATAGGCCAGCTACCATATCTCTCTCACGGCCATCATATCGTCGCGCCCCTCTCTTCCATCATTAAGTACGTGGCGGCTCTCCCGCCTACGTCGGTTCCCGCTGTCACGGAAGGAGACGCGTCTGAGCCCGCGTTTTCCGCCGATGTTGACGCGTTGCTTGATCCTTCGGAGCGCGCACAGCGAACTGCTTGGGTCGCTCATGTCGAGTCAGCTCTCGGCGATCTAGTGGTATGTTACATTGAATTATAGAAGTGCCTTTCATAGTAATCTAAGGCGTTCCATAGGCTTATACGTTTTACTCACTCAATGAAAACTACGCTGCAGTCACACACCCCACGCTATCATCTTTCTACAAAATTCCACAGTCCTACTACGTACCTCAACGTATCCGGCAAGTCCATCAAGCTCGCCTTGAGGTCAGCGGACTATGGACTACAACTGGGAACGAGCCCGAGGAAGAGAGTCCTAAGCGGTTCGGCGAGAGGGAAGAGCCCAAAAAGGAGGATCCTAAACTACAATTCAAAAATGCATTTCAGCGGGAGCGGGTGAGTCGCACCACTGACTGCTCAAGTCCGGCCGGCCTAATTATATCTGAGGGGAAAAGGTCTTAGAAAAGTCGCGCGCGGCATTTGGTATCTACTCGAGGCTTCTTGGCGACAAGAACTTTTTCTTTTATGACAGGTATGTTCTGATAGAGAGTACTTGCGCTCAGTAGCCTCACGAGTTCTTCACAGACCGACGACATTGGATTTGGTGCTTGCCGCACACGTTTTGCTCCTAGTTCAAGCACCACTCCCCGACACGTTGCTATCGTCGCTCCTTAGTTCATCATATCCCACGCTGCTCTTGCACGCCCGTCGCGTGCTCGAAAACGCTCAGCCTACCGCACGCGTACTACCACCAGAGCAATATAGCCTGAGCGCTCTCATACCGTATCCGAGCTTCCGCGCTTGGTGGAGTGAGCCGCGTCCCCAGAAAACTGAAGAGGAGAAGCGCTTCGAACGCATGCGATGGCAATGGATCGGTCTTGCGGTCCTTGGGTCGATCGGGTATTGGGTCATCTGGGGGCCCAAACTTCGTCTCGTGAGGCTAGAGGACGATGAGGACGATGAACATTTGGCGATTATCGTTGGGGACGAGGCTGAGGACATGGGTATAGACGAGGATGATGACGATGTGGTTATGCGAGATGTTGAGGTGGAGGGCGATGGAGAGGCAGAAGCCGGTTGAGAAAGAGTTCCTGTTTAAGCTGTCACCTGTTTACTTTCGTTGCACAAGATCCCCTCTGAGCCCGACGTCGTCGAAAGATGGCACCCCTTCGCCTCCGACATCCGAAAGGCGTTTCAACCTTGCAACTTGACTTAGACACGGCCACCGTGCAAGATCTGCTCCAAGCCATATTCGCTGCGTCTGAAATACCACCGTCTGCACAAGACCGTGCGCTTATTAAACTCGTCCCACTCACCCCGCCTTCTCACGTCTGTCTTAGTCAAAGCAGGATACCCACCACGCGCGCTCACAGGTGTCATACCCGAGCTCCCAATCTCCAGTCTCGGTCTAGCGCCTGGCGATCAATTAATTGTCAACCAAAAACATGGCTCTGCGGCACCTCCAGGCGCCGCGCACACCCCGCAATCGGCGCTGCCTGCAAACCCGCACGCCACCGTCGTCAGCCCTCCAGCTTCTTTCCCTCCACCGTCATCCAATCCCCGGCCTGCCGCCACGACGCTTTCTGCCGCCCAGGGCAGTGGTCCAGATTATGTACAGACGGAGGGCGGTTACCTCGTCCATCGGGTATGTGCCATGGCTGCCACTGCATAGGGGGAGTATGTCCTGAGGGCGCTTTTATTACAGATCGTGCCAGATGACAACTCCTGTATGTTTGCCTCTGTCGCGCTGGTTTTCGAGCAGAATATGCAGAAGGCGCCTGTGATCCGGCAGGGTACGTCGCCGCGTCTCCTCCAGCCATACGCACTGTCCCCTCACGATTCCGCATAGTCGTAGCAGAAGCAATTCGGAAGGACCCAGCGTCATGGTCCGACGCCATTCTGGGGTACGTGTTCCTTGTCCATCCTTCATCCCATCATATCGCAGCCTCTTTACTCCGCTGCACAGACGTCCGCGCGACGACTACATCCGCACGATCCTCTCGCCGAACTCGTGGGGCGGCGCCATAGAACTGGCGATCCTCGCAGCCCACTACGGCACCGAGATCGCGAGCATCGACGTCGAGACGGGCCGTATCGACCGCTTCGGTGAGGGCGAGACTCGCGCGCTGCTCATATATTCCGGGATCCACTATGATGCCGCCGTCCTGGCCCCTGAGCCCGACGCGCCGCAGGACTTTTGCGTGAGCGTCGTGCCTTCGATCGGCACTGAGGGCGAACACCTACTCGAGGCGCTGGGTGTGCTCGCGACGAAACTGCGGGCGAAACGGGCGTTCACGAATACCGCGACGTTCGATTTGAAGTGTGAGGTACGAGGGTTTTTTTTTCGTCGTCTCAGAATATGCGCCGTCCTTACGGATGTTTACTAGATATGTGGGAAGGGACTCAAAGGCGAGAAAGAGGCACGTGCGCATGCGTCGGAGACGGGACACGTCAAGTTTGGCGAGTTCTAGGATATCTTCTATTTACAACGGAACTGTACGAGGGGGAGCGCGGGTGCTAGTAACTGTATGTTTGTCTACTTGTATGCGCGAGCGAGAGGGCCATCTAGACCGTCACGACGTCCGGGATGATCTCTCCGCGGAGCCTCTCCCGCACCCTGTCAACTTCGTCATAATCCTCTCTCTGCGCTCCACGATCTACCCACTTCCACGCGTTCTTCCGAACGAACTCGTCGAAGGACCATAATTCCTTATCTAGGCCACTGTCGTCTAGACACCACACGTAAGTCTGAGCTGGGACGGTTTGCGCCATCTCGCTGGCAGCCGGGAGCGGTGGGAGATCAGCCGGGATCAGGTTGTCCTCTACAGCTCCGGAGGTGGCCGCGTCTGCCGGAACCTGCGCGAAGGGCCCGAGAGGATGTACGAGCACCTCTAAGCGGGAATATTCCTGTCCCAGAAAATATTGATAAGCGGATGTCCTCACGGCTAAGAGTCCGACCGCACATTGCCTTCAAATACGTCGAGGAGGGTAATGTCCCCTGCAGTCAGACCCGACACCAGCGTACCCCGGACGCTATTCTCCTCTGATGTGAGCTCGCGCCCTAGAAGCGTCTTGCCTCGCTCAGATGGAAGAATGGCAGGGTAATCTGCGTACTGTCAGTCATGATGTGGAGAATTTGCGTGAATGACGGTATGAAGGACTGGACGATAGCATGGAGACTTGGCATACCATGACTTTATGCCGAGTATAGCCCTAAGATCGCTCACTTAGTGTCATGTCGGGTCGAGTACGCTCGCCATCGGAGACTAACCGATAAGACGGCAGGGCAGATCTTTAGATGGCTCGCATCATTGTGCAATACCCGCTTCAGGATCTTGGGATGCATCAGTGTGCCATAGAAGAAAGCAGAGGTCATGGCTACTACGATAGTTGGGAATAAGGAAGGGAGCCGCCTACTGAGCTGTTCCCAGTTATCTCTATCTTAGCGTGACTCAGATTGGTCGCACCAACGAGGTGATTCGGTTGATAACCGATTACGTTGTGTATTAGTACTGTACTTCCGTGACTCAGAGCGACCAGTCTACCTTGCGACCATTGCTCCTTCGTCGATAGACGAGGGGACATTCCGTTCTCCACTATCCCGACTTGGGCTTACTACTTTGCAAAGTCCAAAAGTCTCTCAACTCGTATGTTTCTTCCGTCAAGGGAGACAAAGTTTCTTGAGATAAGGGACTCAACTCAATGTGCTGAAAGACCCAATATTATTATGTCTTTCACCTTAGTGAAAGCGGAGAAGAGGGTATGTCCAAACTTCGAATTATTACAGTATCAGATCACTACTCGGCTCGCCTCAGGGTTGAGTACCATTCCCGACAGGAGGCTCAGGTTCATATGGCCACTCTATGGGTTCATCCTCTAGCTCTGCTGAATCCCAAGTGTTCCCAATGCACCAGACTATCAGCATCGTAACAACCACAGCCACGATTCCCACAGGAATTATAATTCCCGTAGATGTGTTCTGGAAACTAAATATCAACAGAGTAATGAAGAACCCCCAAGCGCTGTTACAGCGAATCAGCCATATACAAAGGTCAGATATTGTGAAAAAAAATAACGTACGACCACATTAGTAGAGCGTAGGTTAGACTGAAAACTATGGCCAACGGCTCCAGGCCAACCACGCGCCACTCCATCCCATGCAGGTAGTACCACTGGAAAACCACTCAGCTCGGAACGTGCGACGTTGAGAGATCCTTGCTCACTGCACTTCTGGGATCCTTAGTCATCATCGTGCGGTTACGCCGGATGAGCAGTAAACCCGTGATGATGCTCCCAATGCTAAACATCAATGAGATAGAACTTGTAATCTGAGCAGCAGAAGGCCTGATCCACTGGTTCGGAGGGGGTGGGTACTGAGGCGCGACAATGACACCTGGGATTGCTAGAAACGCGACATTCGAAGCGAGCATCACTGTTGACTGTTGGGTTCACAAGTGTTAGAACGCGCGGGGTCTCTTGGAAGGGAAATCCTAGACTTACATAAAGAACGAAATCCGTCCATTCAGATACCAGCTTTTGCATGAAGTCCCTCCAGAGAGCCTCAACAATGATTTTATCCGTCCATAACTTCTCGAGTTCCTGTAAATGGGCGTCCGGGAAGAAGAACAAGGGCCAGGATAAGATTTGAATAAGTATCGTGCGCCTGCGACGGTTGTCCTTGTAGATACTTCTGTAACGATCCTGACGAGAAGTCTTTTGCCCATGAAAGTGCAGAAACCTCCAATGGCCTAGGTATACTTAGTGGAGAATATCATATAGGAAGCGGAGAGAAACGCACCATAGAAAGAGAGTAACCGTGCTAGAGATAGAGAAGGTGAGTGTTTCAGGGTTTGCAGATCGAAATATCCCTTCATTACCTACTGACGTTATTACATGAGGGTTTTCTGCACCGAGATCTGCAACGGGTTATCATCGCAGTCTTCACATAAAAAAACAGGACTTACCCTTGGTCTCTTTTATGAAGTCACGCATAGATTCTATTTCGGTCACGGTATACGGTGAAGTCGAAACTTTGGAAGTTAAGGAGTCTATGAGCACTCAGCATACAACACCACGGTGACGGGACAAAGTGTATACCAATACCGCTGCTCAGTAGAGATCCGAGTAACTCTTTCGACGCAGTGTCCGGGAACGTACGCCAGTTGGGGCCAGTAGGATAAAGTGACCAATGTACCCTTTGTTTCGACAAGGGTAGTAATGTTAGCATGAAAACACCAATACTAACATTGGATGTTTTACCAATAGAGGGACTCGAGTCGAAGCTCTGGAATAGATCATATCATTTATCCAAGCCGCGTCAATCGATGAACTGTAAAATACGCACTAACATGACTTTCTTCCCGTGCGCCATGCACCTCGCGCAATAAGGTGTCTCCGCATTCATAGTAGTGCAGCCAGAACAACGTTCTAGTATGATGATCAACGTAGTAATACCCCCAGATGGTCTCATTGTCTTCCGTCTCGAGGATGTCTAAAACGAGATCATAGTAATCTGTAGGGAAGTTAATTGGACCGAAGAGGCGTGTGCGTTCGCGGTCCAAATGTGCGGCAAATTCATGAATTTCGGCGCTCAGATTGGGGTTGTACATATACACATCGGTAAAGATTCGCTTCACAAAGTTGAAATGAAATGCGTGGTGATAGAATCAGAAATCGACTTACCAATTTGGGATTGTAGAAATACAGGGCGCCTCCGGGATGCGTGGCAGGTACCCAATCTGGACATATCGCATGTGAGCTGGCATGAGAGGATTCCGTGAGCATTAAATGTCGGGGACTGAATAAAACAACACATTACTATTGAGGTATATCCACTTCCATCGGACGTAGTCTATATTGACTATTCACCCTTTGTCTGATAAGGTGTAATGGCAGCCGTACTTGAACATGTTGAAGAGAGTACTCACACGTCGCCCTTGTTAACGTAACGAGATACTTGTTCAGAATTCATGAGTCTTATACTACGCGTCCTTCCATCAGACAAAGTCCCTGATGTGTCTGCGACCGGAATGTCTACAACAGATTGTGAGACGGAGGGTTGAATGGAGGGCTGGGGAAACGAGGGTCCTTGGTTGGTGGATGGGGTCGGCATGCTGGCTGGTAGAATTCCACTGCCGAGAGGCGCATTTCCTTGGGTCGAAGCCGAATACGCTCCTAAACTTGGGTCTGAAGAGCCCTGTGTTGATTGGTCAGTTGGGGATTGGGACGGTCCTGGAAAATGCCCCTTCTGGACAAAAAGCGGGGACTGAGAGTTGAGGGTACTTTGACTATTAAATTCTAGAGTCTGCGACCTTGAGGGTGGGCAAACCGTGATATCAAAGGACGATGGACGAGATCCTTCTGGAGTACTAGCTTGCGGAATTGGTACCACATTCGAAATTTGAGTGCTGCTAGAATTCTCCGGGGTACTTGACTGAGGTAAAGGGTGAGAGTGTAGAGATGGTGATGGACTCGGCAGCGGGGATGACGATGGGGATGGGGACGGAGATGGGAATGAGAGTGATAATGGCAATGGTATGGGCGATGGGGACCGAGGGCGACCAGGAAGAATTCCAGCGAATTGCGTTGAAGTTACACGGGAGTGCGTCACGGTGAGGGGTGTGTTCAAATGAAGAATGGTTAATGGTCGGGTACTATGTACGCTATCTGCGTCGTGCGAACTGGCGATGGAAGAAGCACTGCCTCTGGAGAGTCGTCTGCCAGTTTCGGATCGCTTTGGAGAACCAGGCAATGAAAGTGAAATCGACGAGGCAGGACTGTGAGGCGCGCTTTGCGACTGTCCCACGATGGGACTTAGAGGCAAAACCTCGGCACTGCCAGGTCCCAACGGTAACTGTGGCTCACCCGCTCTGTTGATATCCCAGCTGGCATAAATTGTGCTGTATCCCTTGCAACCACCCTCAGGCTCAGCCCCGGGACACAATGGCCTTGCCTGACCTCCGACTCCTTTCTTCTTCGGTACATCCTTGGGACTACTAGCAGTCCGAGATGACAGTAGCCAAATACGCCTAAGACTGCGGAGGGCGTGCGGCCAAAAGAGCAGGCAACGTAGTACCAAGGATTTAACGGCGATCCCGATAGATCGGATCCGCTGAAGTACTGCGAGAAGAATGAGTTTAGCAGAGGGAAGCATGTCGTGGGTGAGAAACCCGGGGGGTCAACATCAACAGGAAGAACCGAAAATGCCAGCCAAATAGCCCTTATTCCATAGCCCTTATTCCACCTTCCTTCCACGCCCCAATGGCTCAGGGGAAGGGCGACAATTGGCCTGTCAGCGTGTCGGGTGATTGACACCTCCGCTTACAGATCTGAGCGCTGGGGTGTCAAGCAGGTCACAGCTGACCCTGCATTTATCCAGGTTTGGCTTAGGAGAGTCAGACACAGACCCAGCTTGTATCATTGGGGTACTGTATTGTAGTAAAGTAGTAATTCATGGGCTACAGCCTTGCCTGCAACGATGCAGAATCAAAGGGGCTAGGTCTAGACTAGTCCATCTGAAGTTTCAAAGTGGCATAATTTGGCGTCTCTCTTTGCTTTTAAGAAAAAGAGAGCAATGCAGGCGGAGCTTGAGGCGGAGAGTGTCTTACTTTCGTGTGTATCAGATTTATGAAAAGAGTGAGCCAATATGATCAAGTGGCAAACTGGCATTTCAAAACGCGTACATTTTTCGCCCCTTCCGCGTTTCGAATGTCAGGCGGCCGCAAAGTCCATGATCGAAAACCGCATGTGCGCTTCGGCTTCTGACGTCTCCTGCTCCCTTTGCCTTTGCCCACCCACTAAGGTCTAAAGTTTAATAAACTGATCCAACATGTTCCCCCAACAACATCCCATTCGAATCCTGGTCACAACACGCTCCTATACCCCGCCAGCACAAACGACAAGTTGTCTGCTCTGCAGATCCCCGCGCTGACGTCGAGATGTGACTAAGAGGTGGGCTCGTTGCCGTTAAAGATGAGCACCGTGACTTCTTGAAGCACCTTGCCGACGTCTTTTCCCAACCAAGGCGGCCGTCGCCTACTGCCTCTCTCTCTACGTCACTTGCTGACGCGCTGCGCAGAGACACGCCGACAAAGGCAGTCCCAGCGGCGGTGTTACCAGCGGCGAAGTAGTTCGGGACTCTTCTGGTGGCATGATGTACGCACGTCGGCTTTCGATGGTCCGATACGTGGGGTGCGAGTAGTCAAGCGATGGCATGGCCGCAAGGTTTTCGTAGACATGAAACGACCGCGCAATGTCAGCGTGCAGGACAGTGTGAGCAAAGGCTGTGGTAGAGTGGTCGTAAATATTGCCAGCGAAGTCGCACACTGAATACGAGAATGGAAGACCAATAATTTCATCCTGCCCGCTAGTGCAGGTGTCGAGTCTTGTTGTGACAGAATCGGAATAGCAATCGCAGATGCGGTTGGAACGAAGTAAATATCGAACTCACTGAGCTAACAAAGGAACTTGGAACTCGAAGCTTGAAGCTTGAAGTCCCCAGGACCCAAGGTTCCCCTCCTTAATCCTGTCATGGTGACGAGATATTTTCAAGTATAGCCATCACAAAAGACGGAAAAACACAGGGGTCCTGCAGCCTGCGGGACCCCGAAAGCAAGATCTTATCTCGGCGATGCGCGGGCAATGCGCGGGCGTCAACTTTCCACTGCGAGCACCGTGACATCATGTCGTCGATCCCGGTCTTCATAGCTTCATACCGAGGCCTTCCATACTATGTCATATCTCATCGAGTAATATTTCTTCCGCGTACGACCTTCTGATGGCCGTCTGGGAGAAGCATAATCCACTGTTGGAAGTACGTTTTCTCAGCTTTTGCTCCGTTCTTTGGTCAGTTATCTTCATATATAAGCATTCCAACTCAGACTGACTGCCCACAGGTGCACCCAGTTCCCATGGAACCAGTGGGCACCCTCCACCAAAGGGCGACGGACCGTGCACGGGACTATGGTTACGCAGTTACAAGTCCGATAGACAAAGTGGATCCTTCCTGGTGCAACTCGAGGAATCTCCATGTATACATTTATTTTGATCAAGGTGAAGGTGAGCCGACAAATTATCCCGCTGAGTGACACACTCAGCATCGACCCCGTCAGAGATTCGAGCAGCTGAGAATCTGCATGAAAAATTGTGGGGGCAAAACCTCAATGAGAGACTGAAGGCAGTATCGGATGATAGAGGGGGAACCTGGCAATATGTTCCGAAGGAGCATATCGACACTCTCCAACTGGCTCTGCTTGGTTGCTTTGAAGACGTACTTATTTTCAGGAGGACTATGGCGCTGCTGTAGACACTTTTGATCTTGAAGATGCATTGAAGCGCAAATGCCGCGGAGTGGTCACTGTTGTTACTGGGCAATCAGGAATCGGTATGTTCTAGCTGAATATCAGCGCCCTGCTAATGATTTCCTCCTTCAAGGGAAATCTTGCTTTCTCTACTATCTGTTGCTTCAACTATTAAGCAAAAAGATTCCCGTGGCTCTTGAACGACCAAATCATTTCTTTGTCTTCAGTGACAATGGTGTCGATACACGGTCTCAATATGTCATATACCAAGGTTTTCACAGAGGTCACCTGGGCTCTTTCTGGCTCGAATGCATCAACTGAACAGCCTTGTACTACCTTTCTTGCCGCATCACGTCTGAAACGCGCATGGATTGTTCAGACCGCATCCCCATTGGAGACGAAGTGGAAACGGTGGCAAACACAGTATTCCGCGGATACGTTCGTAATGGACTATCCTTCCGTTCACGAAATTACAGCTATTGTGTGAGTCTGATGGCTTCTACAGGTATTTCTCGTTCGCTGAACCGTTCTCCACAGCAAAATACTTAGTCTTGACGTTGGCAATATCCGACGCATTTACGAACAATGGGGTCCTTCTGCACGCACCTGCGTATGGTTTTCACGGACTCCCAGTCGCGAGGCCTCGCATAAAAGTGAGGTAGAAGGTGCAGCCGCAGATTTTATCAGGCTCGCTCCCACGACTTCACAGGTCAATGCAATGGCGGAGTTGCACATTCTTTTTTCGGTCCGACCACAAGGCCGCACTAAGAGCTCGAGATGATCTCTATTACGTATATTGCAACAGATCGAATCAAGACAATCATTTCAGATGCCGCGGCAGAAGCTGGGGTCCAAGACTGGATCAAGTTTTGCGTTCAGAACATCTCTCAAGGGCAGAACAGTGGGTCGGATAATAACCTGAGGAGCGTGCTTGGGAGAACCCGCGGAATTTTGACGAGGTTCAGGTCATATAAACGTGAGAACAGTACCGGTGCCTGAGGCCTGAGGGTTCGCGCACACGTGCGCGTAGTATCGCTTCGGTATCGAATGCAGAAACTTGCGCGGCTCCTTGTCCTCTTACCACCACCATTGCTTTTCCCCCCTCTCGCGAGGATGTTCCCATGGGCTCTCCCCCTCCCACTATGCCGAGGGGAGGGTCTAAGGCCCTACGGACCTCTCCTAAGGTCATCGAACTCTCGGTATTCGAGGTCCTTAACATCTTCCGTCGTCGGTGGTTCCTCTCCCGGACTGCCCTCTTGCATCATGCCATCTCTGCCCAAAAGGCAGAGGACGGAAACATTTCCTGGGTGGAGTTCTCTCCCCCATTCCATTCTCACCTTGTCAAGTGCGCTGTTGCGCTTGTGCCGATCCATGCATGCCCTGTGCCCATGGTTAAACAGGTGATGTTTGTGTTTATTTTGGAGCTGCTGAATCAGGAGGGTCATCTGGCCTTCTTTGAGCTCCGGAAGGGCGGCCGCAAGGCCAATAATGCCCAGAAGGAGAAGCGGCGTCTTGCATGGAAACGGAGTCGTGCAGCGAAGCGAGAACGGGATAGGGAAGCTGTGAAAGCAGCCCAACTTCCCCCTCGTGAGCGGCAATGCCTGGGATGTGGATGCAAGTTCAACTCCCGCAAAACTGCAAAGAAGCACAAGTGCTCCAAGTCCAAAGTGGTTCGCACGAAGGAGGCGGCTGTAGGAGAGTCCAGTTCACACCTGGTTCCCCCTACCAAGCCGAACAAGCTGGCTGCCCCCATCCCTCCCCCTGCACCCACTACCCCGGCACGCCTAACTAGGCCTCTGCCATCACACAGTACCACCGCGCCCCCAGTAACCGGAGTCTTGGGGGGGCCCTCCCGACCTTTTACCTTTCAGAATCCCTGGGATGCAATCACTCTACCCCGAAATTTTTCGTTTGACCGTAGTGGCACCTTACTACGATGGGATTTCGCAGAGCAGGCGAATCTACCAGTGGATGATGCTGAGAGGGAATGTATATTAGGAAGGAAGCGGCAGCGGCGTTAGAAGGGTAACCTAATTTAGTACTGATACAGACCTGTCTCGTCCATACAACATCTTGTTATGATAACGTGTTTCGGGGGCCTTTGGGCTCTGAAAGCACAGATTATACTAGTGTGGACGCCACTGGACTATACCCTCGAAAGGCAAACGATGGCGCTGGCCTTAGCAAAGGCAGCCTGTCAACATGACCCCCCAGAAGGACTGGACCAGATCCAGTCGGCGGCTTTCCAAAAAGACAGGGCGCGCAAAAAAGCCTTTGAGGCATGGGCGCGGGACTGGCATAAAGACCACACCGAACGCAAGTCAGGCAAGAAGCCCAAAAGCTTCGCGTACAGCCACGCCCTCACCCGTCCCCCAGATGGCAATAACCACCCCCTGTGGCAGGCAGCCATGGACCGCAAGAAAGACGACAGGGGGAGAAAAGGAAAATACACCTACTCCCGGCGCACGACGTCCACGGCCTTCCAAGTGGCAGTGGACCACGCCTTCACAGGAACGTACGTGACACGGTTCCGCCCCAACGACCCACCCGAAGCCCGGGCCTGCCCGTGCGGCTTCGCCTTAAGATCCCCCCAACACATAACCCACGCGTGCTATCGCTACACTTGGGAACGAGCGGCCTCGAAAATTAACTTTTTCGGCCGGATCGTCCCTTTCCGCAAGATCTTGGGCCCCAACAAGAAAAATGCTATGTGCCTGCTAACTTTTATTCAGGAAAGCGGCGCCTTCACGCGCCCCGAAGCCCACGCTCGGAGGGCAGAACGGGAGCCGGACTGAGATAAACATGGAAAGATTAACAAGGAGAGAGTAACGCGGAGAGTCGAAGAAGGACCCCCCTACCCCCTCACACACGAACCTCTTGGCGTCTGACGCCCTATGATAACCCCCTGCGCGATTGCGAAACCCGGGACCGATAGGTCACCCTAACAGTTCACGCTTCCACCCTACTACCGGTATTTAGTGGGGACAACCCTAGTATACGACTTGTCATTGTAGCTGGTCTGCGACCGGTCTGGGCCAAGGGCCCGCACCCCGGAATACAAATGGTTCAAAAAAAAAAAAAAAAAAATGCAGAAACTTGTGCTTTGCATGATGCCAGATGGTCTTGATGATGAAGCTAATTTCTCGGTGATCAAAGTACGGATAATATGTGTTATGTAGTGATGGACAGAAAGTAGTGGATGACTTTTTGTAGGATGATAGCGTGAGAACAGTTAGAGGGTCTACGGAGAGACTCGACGATGGCGTGGAGACCTGTGCCAGTGAGTGAGTGGCGGCGCCTACACTCTTGCCATATCAACTTCATGCGGCCCATGCCGTGTGTATTATCGAGATCGCTCATTTGGTATCTCGTGTCTGATGCGCCTGCCATCAGTGGAGACCTGAGTAGAGACTTACCATAGGATGGAGGACACATCCTTAGATGGCTCGCATCATTGTGCAATACCCGCTTCAGGAATCAGGGCCTTGGAATGAATCAGCATGACGTAGAAGAAAGTGGAGGTCATTACTACGATAGTCAAGAATACCGAAGGGAATGGGTACAGGAGTTGTTCCTAGGCAATTTCAACCCATCTATACCAATCACTGAATCACGATGGGACCTGAGGCAACTCTGGTTCTTCCTCTCGCTCTTCCGGGTCCCAGGTATTCATAACGCACCAAACCAGGGAGATTATAACCACTCCAGCCGCAATTCCGACAGGAATCCTAATTTTCCTCGGCATGTTTTGGAAACTCACTATCGACAGAGCAACAAAGAACCCGCCGACGCTATTTGAACGAATCAGCACTTTACAAAGGGTCTAAAATATGGGGACAAAGATAACATACGACCACATCAGTAGAGCGTAGGTCAGACTGAAAACAATGGCCGACGGTTCAAGACCAAACGTGGGCGATCTCATCCCATGTAGGTAGTACCACTGGATACGAATCAACTCGGAACATATGATGTTAGAGGATTGCTCTCACCGCGTTCGCGATATCTTTGGTCATCATCGTGCGGCTACGCCGGATGAGTAGTGAACCCGTGATGATGCTCCCAATGCTTAATACCAAAGAGACGGAACTTGCAATCTGAGCAGGAGAGGGATCGATCCATGCACTCGGAGGGCTTGTGTTCTGAGGGACGATAATGACGCCTGGGATAGAGAGAAATGAGACATTTGCAGCGAGCATCACTGTTGACTGTCACATTCTCCACTGTCAACGCTCTTGGTCTGGGCCGAAAAGGTAATAATGGACATACATACAGAACGAAATCCGACCATTCAGAAACAAGCTTGAGTATGGTCGCCTCCCAGATGGACTCAATAATTATGTCGTCCGTCCACACCTTCCCAAGTTCCCGTAAATATGCGTCCGGGAAGAAGAACAAGATTGGGGATAAGATTTGAATAAGCATCGTCCGCCTAAGTCTGTTACCGTCATAGATACTTTTGTGGCTATCCTGACGAGAATTTTTTTGCCCATGAAAGTGAATAAACCTCCAGTGGGCTAGGCATACGAGTGCTTAGGAGAGGGTAATATATGAAAAGAGAGACACACCATAGAA
Organism: Lactarius quietus; assembly: GCA_015025155.1. NCBI lineage: Eukaryota > Fungi > Basidiomycota > Agaricomycetes > Russulales > Russulaceae > Lactarius > Lactarius quietus. Next base: position 9,439 of record WITN01000394.1, on the reverse strand, counting down.
GGACAGCAACCGTGCTAGGAAAGAGAAGGTGAGTATCCCAGGTTTGCAGTTCGAAACACCTCTTCATTACCTACTGACACTATGACATGAGGATTTTCCGCACCGAGATCTGCGCGGGGTTATCATCGCAATTCTCAGAATAAAAAAGACCGGACTTGCTGTCGGCCTCCTTTATGAAGTCGCGAATAGATTCTATCGCAGTCACGGAATATGGTGAAGTTGAAACTGTGGAAGTTAAGGAGTCTACAAGTGTTCAGACACAAACAAGCAGGACAGATAAACTGCATACCAATGCCGCTGCTCAGTAGAGCCCCGAGTAGTTCCTTTGGCGCGCTCTTCGGGAAACTACGCCAGTCGGGGCCAGTGGGATAAAGTGACCAATGCACCCTTCATTCGAATTGAGCGCTGGAACAAAAACTAATATCAAAGTCTCACCAATAGAGGGACTCGAGTCGAAGCTCTGGGATAAAGCATATCACTGTCAGATTCAAACGGTATTAATCGACGAACTGAAAAGTACGCACTGACATGACTCGCTTCCCTTACGCCACGCACCTCCCTCAACAAACTGTCTCCGCACTCATAGTAGTCCTGCCAGAATAATGTTTTGGTATCATGATCGACATAGTAGTAAGCCCAAACAATTTCATCGTCCTTCATAATGACGTCTAAAACGAGGTCATAATTACTGGTAGGGAGGGGACTTGGGCGATTTCTGTTTAAATATACAACGAATGCTTGGATTTCGGTGCTCAGAGTGTGGTCGTACAAATACACATCTGTTAATATTTTCTTCACAGGGTTTAAATGAGATGCCGGGTGATGGAATTATAAATTGATTTACCCATTCGTCATGATAAAAATAAACCACGCCACCAGGATGCGTGGCAGGTGCCCAACCCTCTGGAGGTTTCTTCTCTGAACTGGCGTAGCAGAATTATGTGAGCCACCAAACCATCAGTGACCAGATTAAAAAACGAATTACTATCGAGGTAGATCCACTTCCATCGGAGCTAGTCTAAATTGGCTGTCCACTTGTGGTCTGTTAAGGTGTGATGGCACTGTGGCACTTGAATAGATTACAGAGTATACTCACACGTCACCCTTGTTCACGTAACGAGTCACTTGGTCGGAATGCATGAGTCCGATGCTACGTCTTTTTCCATCGGACCAATTCCCCGATGCATCCACGGTCGGGACATCTACGAGAATTACTTGCGAGGTTGAAGGCTGTGGAAATGAGAGGGACGAGATCAGGGCGCCCGCCGGTAGACTTCCACTTCTGCCGGAAACATCTCCGTGGGCAGATGCCAAATATGGCGAACCGAACCCTCCCGAGTCCGAAGGGTCATATGTTAAGTGTTTTGACTCGGCAGTTGAGAATTGGGACAGTCCTGACAAATGCCAATTTTAGAAAGAAAGTGGGTACTGGGAAGAGTTAAAGGTACTCTGAGCATCGAGTTCTGGAGTCTCCGCCCTCGAGGGTGGGAAAATCTCGACTACAACGGAAGACTCCTCTGGAGTATCTTGCGGAATGGGTACCACATCGATTTGGGTACTTCCAGAATTCTCAGGGAGTGGGAGTGGACTCGGAGAAGAGGGTCGAGATCGAGGAGCCTCAGCAAGCGGCGTCGAGGTCACGCGTGAGTGTATCAAAGTGAGGGGGGGGTTCAAAGGATTAGGTAGCTGTATGCCGCCCCCTGTTGTTGCCGCCCCATGGACATTGCAAAGAGGGTATGAGGTTGTCAGCCGAAGTACAGAGTCTTGGTCGCCTGTGGACGAAGAGAATGCGACAGCCGCAGAATTGGTACCTTCATGCAATGGTACATAAGCCGTGCGTATAACAGAGAGGATGTGCACCGCATTCGACCGAGATATCCTGGACACCTGCCCCGGTCCATGAGCCACGTAAGTAAGTTCATTCCATAGTGCGCAGAACTCGTGCTGGAGCTCGGGCGCGGTTTGCATAACGTTGAGATTCCGAACCTCCGTTAGAACATTGCGCCATACTCCTCCCTGCTCGAATTGGTCGCTGTCTCTGAGTCGGGAGGCTATCAACTGCCGAGTGAGATACATGAGGTTACAGAGTTGTATGTTGTTTTCACCCTCCGCCTGATATTGGGAGTGCTCGGAGCTCAGATATCGCCGAATGACGTCGAGCCAAGCGTCGTCGTCAGATTGTACGCGATTGACAGCGACGGCCACTATGCATTGTGCATAATCCTTTACCCAAGGATCCGAACCCAAATAATCGTTGTGACATCGTTGCAGGGCAAAGCGAACAAAGTCAATGCATCTAAAAATGTCAGAACTCAGTGTTTGGAGGGTTTGTCGGAAGGTACATTGAAGGAGTAAGGGGTCAGCGCTTATTGCCCTCAAACAAATCGTGATACGCTTCTGCTTTCCGGATTCGGTAAGCAGACCAGACGATAGGGAGTAGGCCATAAATGATGCAATTGCAGGTGCAAGTCTCTTGCCGTTCAGCTTCTCTAGAGCCGGTATATCCCTTTTCACCCAGCTTGAGTTATAGAATCCGGGAATAGCAAACAAAAATCGCTCCATATCTTGATGCCCATCCAGTGAATCGAACAGTCGTGAGACCACCGATGTGTCGAGGAACGAAGAGCGTTTGCGAGCTAAGTCCTCCATGTCCACCCCTGGATCCCTGAGTGCACGGGCAAGATGCACTCGGGCGGATTCAAAGAGATAAAGCCGGATGCGAATCCCGATAAAACGTAGCCTTATAGAGGAATTATAAAGCATCTTGTACGTCAACCACAAGACACGTGATGACCAAGACCAGGTAAAGAAGGAAAGCGGAGTGTGGCATATGCTACCAAAAGGGAAGTATGATGCGATGCTGGCGAATAAATAAAGTCCGAAACAAATTAAAGCACTCAAAAGAACGACCAAATCAACGGCGTTGTTGTCGGAATAATGAAAGAGTCCATATAGGAATAACAAGGCGGAGAGGTGGAAGAGCCCAGGTGAGACTGAGGACATCGACTGGAGTTGCAACCTATCGACTCCCTGTGCTGTAAGTTCACGGACCCTTGCACGCTTGTGTGGACCACGGGGTTCCTGTGTGAGGTGAAGATATCGCCGCGCCCACTGTCGCAGTAGCGTTGCAATCACAGTCCCAGCGAGACTGATCACCAAACTCAGCGACCAGAGGGCGGTAGCCCGCACAGAGACTGGGTCCGGAGAGAATGTAGATGGTGCGTGAACTTCGAAGGGAAGGGGAGTAGATGTGCCATTCAGGCCAGCCGATATCTGATAAATCTGAGAAAGATAAAATGCTGAGACATCTTGCGAGTTGAGCTTTAAGCGGTCGTATGACTTCGAGAGTAGTATGACAACCATGACTGAAAAAAGACCATTCTACGGCGATTGGGAATAAGGATAACTAAGTTGAAGGTGAAAGTGGCCACGCACGACAATGACAGCACTATCTGCATCTCTTTCCCAGTTTTCAGCTACCTTCCGATCATGTCTTACTGCTGCTTCATTGTACATGGAGAAAAATTGGTTCGATCCATCAATAATTGTCGCCTCAGCTTGATTTGGCGGGTCCAATGGTAGAGAAGGGACATCCCTGCCAAAGTCAGTATCTGAGACTTTTGGTAAATATGCCGCGGTCAAGTCGAGTGTTGGAGAAATGCTTACTCAATTCCGGATTGCCTTCTTCTAGGGTCGCGATCCTAGAGCCGTGTTCGATACGTGGATCCGATGTCATTGAGGGCGAACGTATCATGGATAGGTAACAGGTGATTTAGTAAAGGGACTGGCAGCAGAGAGTGACTCTACGCCGTGACTGGGGTTTTAGAGCTGACAGCGACCCGGGCAACCGCCACGCTGTTTACCACTGTCAGTTACAGTGCCGTGTCACATGGCTGCTCCAACATTTTCTGTCTTCAGGTCCAAGTTATGGAGAACAATGAAGAATTGAGTATCTCCTAGCATGGATGTGTAAACTAGTGGCATATGCTGCAAGGGAAAAACGGTACAGTCCCCGAGTAGTCCCCGAGCCGTACTGAGGAAGTCTGTCCGCGCCGTTTGTACCGCAACACCCCAGAAAATATGCGGACCATCGGTTTTGGAGTACATTTTAGCCTGTTTCAGGCCATCCTTTCTTCACCAGCCGTGATTCTGGTGTCTGCAATTCCGCATACCTTTAGAGCTGTGGTGGTCAAGGAAACTTCAGAGAAATCCCGCAGCTTCAAGACGATGGTCCATCTGTAGATATTTCACCTAGCTACCTACAAGATCTGGTACGATTTCGCCCTTGCTACCTTGTCTTGTGCCAGTGATCTCCATCACCACCACTTGAGCTTCCCCCGCGCCTTACTCCAACAGTGTTGTACACTGACGCTTGACTCGGGGTCACGACAGTCACAGTCACCGAGGTCACGTCAAGTCAGTGACTTAGTCAAAGGTCAAAGATCACATGATTCAGAGGGCAATGCGAGGGTCGGACCAATTTTGGAAATATATTCACACCGTATTGAAAAGTATTTCGGCACAAGCGGACCGAAGTGAACCGGACCGAACCGGCACGGCCCCACCGACTTTCCAAATAAAGGTTTTCCCACAACCCTTGACCGATGATCAGCTGATCCTGACCCGTGAGAAAAGTCAAGCCCCCCGACGGCAGGTCAAGGTCTGACCCCGTCAGACCCGGGTCGTGACAACACTGTACTCCAACTGTGCATTGGTTGACGCAATGCTGGCCGTGAACTTGAATGGCACTGGTGACGTTGTACAATTAGTCATACAACATTCAACGAGATGCAAAGAAACACTGGCCCGTGCCTCGGGTTCATGCCGACCACAAGCTGAGTATCCGCTTCCACGGTGGCCGAGAGGGTGAATCGATGGGGGTCACCATGAGTGTATGAGACCCACGATTAGCCGGCACGTCAAAATATGCAACGTCTTGCTCTTGCGCATTTCCTTCATCTCTCACGCCCCTCAGGACCACTATCGTGAGCTTCACAGACCTCTTGTTGTCTCTACGTTTGGCCGTCACTGACTGACGCAACTATTGAGCAAGAAGAACTGAGAGCATGAATAAAGGCACCTTACAATTATCGTTCCCGCATTTACTATCTCTTGGAAGCTCCTACATGTCTCGGGAAGGTGGGATGGTGTTAGGGAGGGACTGTATTTATCAAGAATGTTGTACCCTCTATCAAGAATAAACATCGCGCAGCATTTCCACCACCTCTTCACAACTTTCTTATCCTCCTTGGAAAGCTCAGACATGCTGAGAGGGTGGGATGGAGAGGACTCAGAAATAGAAGGGAAGTTTCTGCGTGCGAGTGTGCTGGTAGTGGAACTAGGACTGCATGGGCTGCGTGCACTAGAACTCTAGGCGGGCGGCTTTTCTAGCTTCTATGCACGTTCCTGAGCCGTCAACTGACCATTGACATCAATCCGAACCGCGGAAGCTTTTGCATTGCGATAGATTGACAGCCCAGGGCTGCGCTAACGTGAACGTGGAAACAACGCGTATTCCCATACATACAGTACTGTACTGTACAGAAAGGCCAACTCATTCAAAGTTACTGTAAGGGGTTTACAGTATTACGGTATGACACGCAAACCATTTCTGGACCAACATCTATCGCTACCCAGTTCCACGCCACCCGCGTCACCAACCCTTTCTTCTCTTAACTACCCCCCCCCCCCCCCCCTCCCCCCCCGCGCACCTTCTGCCACGACCAAAGAATATTGCGACGTCTTGTCCTATGCCCCCTCCGAACCCGAATATGGCCCGTACCTAAGTGAGACTCGCTCTGCGAAAGCGGCTCCTTCCTTGAAAAGAAAAATGTTGGCGCCCTTGCTCATTCCTAAGCGTGTTATGGCACCCTATATGATAGTTGTCTCCTCCTTTCACACTGTCAGTCCCGCCTTTCACAGAAAATTGACTAGACCTGACCTTGACCGATCTTCCTAAGCTTTCGTGTTTGTGAATGAACCTCTCCCATTGCAATGGGCGAAGGATAAGAGATTGATGTTGGTGCGTCTTCTTCCTACCTCTGGGATCTCCAAGGTATCGAGCTGATGAGAGCTTCCATGTCTTCACAACCCGCCCAACTTCGCTGACAGCTCTGGTTCGCTGTTGTTGGAAGGGACAAGGATAATGATGGATGCTGACTAAGAGGTAGAAAGGTGACGCAGAAAAAGTTATTCTCATTTTCGTACGTGGATATTGAACAAGCATTCCTTTCTGCTGGACATTGGCCTTCAATTGAATGTTCTAGTCTGTCTTCAGCTGCTGTGGCGTTATCCCGTGCGGTGCCACTTCAGAGCCTTCACAAGATATTTCAACCTGCTATCTTGCCAGCATATATCAGCTCACCCCTGGTCCAAATGCATCTCCCATTCGTCTTCCTCTCGCCTCACGCCGTGGTCCCTCCGTACTTTGACTGGTTGGGAATCAGCCGAGACCTTCACAGTTTCATGTCAAAGACTGGGGACGCGTTAAGTTTAGCGAATTCTAAGACGCAATGGAACTGTGTGTTGTATGTAGAGTGTGGTGCTAATCCTATATATTTGTCGACTTTCAGCTGACACACATCAAACACGCGTGAGAGAGAGCCGTCTAGACTGTCACACCATCTGGGATGATCCCTTCGCGGGGCATCTCCCTCACTCTGTCAACTTCCTCGTTTCTCCGCGGACCCGCTCCGTGATCTATCCACCTCCACGCGTTCTTCTGAACGAACTCGTCAAAGGACCACAGTTCCTTGTCCAAGTAGCCATCGTCCTGGCCCCACGCGTAGGTCTGAGCCGGAACGGTTTGCGCCAACTCGCCAACAGACGGGGGCGGCAGGAGATCTGCCGGGATCAGGCTGTACTCTACATTCATAGAGGTCGCCACGTCCGCTGGGACTGGCGTGAAGGGCCCAAGTGGGTGCACGAGCACCTGCAAGCGGACATATTTCTGTACCAGAATCAATGATAAGCGGACGTCGGTGTAAGGACGATAAGTCAGACACGTGCATCGCCTTCAAAAGCGTCGAGGCAGGCGACGTCCTCTGCTGTTAGACCCGACACCAGCATACCACGGATACTGTTCTCCTCTGATGTGAGCTCGCGCCCCAGAACCGCCTTGCTTCGCTCAGCAGGCGCAATGGCTGGGTAATCTGCGTCCTGATGTGGAGAATCTAACATGAGTCATGGTAGAGACCATTGATGCGGAGACCTGCGTCTTGCGCTAGCCGTACCTTGACCTTATGCCGCATGTAGTCCTAAGATCGCTCACTTAGTATCATTGCGGGTGTGCTGCATCGGGTTGGGATGGAGACTAACTGATAAGATGGAGGGGCAGATCTTCAGATGGCTCGCATCGTTGTGCAATACTCGTTTTAGGATCCTGGGATGCATCAGCGCGCCATAGAAGAACGCAGAGGTCATGGCCACGATAATAGGAAGGGAACGGGTACAAGAGAGCTGTTCCCAGGCTATCACAAACCATCTCAGGCTATACCAATTGTGATTAATGTGATTGGTCGCCTACCGAGACGCTTGATAAACCGACCACTTCTTGGACCACGTTGTAAATCTACTGGGACCGACACTGTCTCACTGACAATCGTCAGGTCTTGATCTACTAATATTTCCTATTCAAGTGCTTCAGTTGGAGTGATCAATATAGTAGTCCCTCGACCGCGCCGTCAGCATCCTGCAAGTGATCGATAAGGGAGAACTGCTCGCTACTAAGCTGGCTTGTTTTAAATGCTATCGTATTCTCAGCCTCATAGTTGCCAGTGCTCAGCTCGTTTCCGAGAAACAATGGGCATTGTTCCTAAGACCGAAGGACCATGCACTTCACTGCCAGCTCAACGCGTTGGACGCGCTGAGGTGAGTCTCTCGGAAACCATGTCTTCTCTTCTACCTTAGTGAAAGCGGAGAAAGAAAGATAAGATGGTTTGTGCTAAACTTTGAGTTACTACAGTATCTGATGGATTCTCGCCTCTGGACTACCTGAGTTTGGTTGAGTACCATCACCAAACTGAGGCCACTCCGGTTCGTCCTCTCGCTCTTTCGGATCCCAGGTGTTTATAATGCACCAAAGTATGAGGAATGTAACAATTCCAGCCGCGCTTCCCACGGGAATCCAAATGTCCCTCGCCATGTTCTGGAAACTAAAAAACAACAGAGCAACGAAGAACCCCCAGGCGCTGTTTAAACGAATCAGCACTTTACAGAGGGTCTAAGATATCAAGACAAAAAGTACATACGACCACATCAGTAGTGCGTAGGTCAGACTGAAAACGATGGCCAACGGTTCGAGGCCAAACAGCGCCACTCCATCCCATGTAAGTAGTACCACTGGAAACAAATCGACTCGGAACATATGACGTTAGAGGATTGCTGCTCACTGCATTCCTGGGATCTTTGGTCATCATCGTGCGGTTACGCCGGATGAGTAGGAGACCTGTGATGATACTCCCAATGCTAAACACCAAAGAGATGGAACTTGTAATCTGAGCAGGAGAGGACTTTATCCATTGGTTCGGAGGGGGTGGGTACTGAGGCGCGACAATAACACCTGGGATGGCGAGAAACGCGACATTTGCAGCGAGCATCACTGTTGACTGTTGGATTGACCAGTGTTAAAAATGCATGTGGTCTGAGCTCAAGGGAATACCGTGGACTCACATAAAGAACGAACTCCGTCCATTCGGAAACCAGCTTTTGCATGAAGTCCCTCCACTGAGCCTCGACGATGATTTTATCCGTCCAGAGCTCCTCGAGTTCCCGCAAATGAACGCTCGGGAAGAAGAACAAGAATGGGGATAAGATTCGAATAAGTATCGTACGCTTGGGACTGTTACCGTCATAGATACTTTTGTGGCGATCCTGACGAGACGTTTTTTGCCCGTGAAAGTGAACGAACCTCCAATGGGCTGGGTATACGACTGCTTAGGAGAGGGTAGTGTATGGGAGGAGACACATACCATAGAACGACAGCAACCGTGCTAGGAAAGAGAAGGTGAGTATCTCAGGTTTGCAGTTCGAAATACCTCTTCATTACCTACTGATGTTATGACATGGGAGTTTCCTGCACCGAGACCTGCGCGGGGTCATCATCGCAGTCCTCATGATAATAATAAACCAGACTTGCTGTCGGCCTCTTTTATGAAGTCACGCATAGACTCTATCTCGGTCACGGAATAGGGTGAAGTCGAAACTTTGGAAGTCAAGGAGTCTACGAGAATTCAGCACACATCTGCACAGTGAAGGAACAAACTGCATAACCTATACCACTGCTCAGTAGAACTCCGAGTAACTCTTTCGACGCTTTCTCTGGGAATTTTCGCCAGTTTGGGCCAGTAGGATAAAGTGACCAATGTACCCTTCATTCGAATTGAGTGTTGTTAGCATAACAACAAATACTAAGATCGAAGTTCACCAATAGAGGGACTCA
>WITN01000393.1:0-78823 GCA_015025155.1 Lactarius quietus | reverse complement strand
GGGGTCATGATGACGTTGGTAGGGGGGTCGACATTAATATATCGAGGCGTTGGCGGCGGAGGGATGCGGACGGGGTTGTTGTTACACGTACAATTGTAGATGAGTTGTCCACAGTCGTAGTGGATGTGGGAGTCGGCGTCGTCAGGATGGCCTGGACATGACAAGGCGGTTTGCTTACAACTTCCACAAACTCTGACCACGTCACTGAGGTCGGAGACGCTTGGAACCTTGATAAGCGTTTGTGGAATAACGAGGTTCTCGATGCGAGTAGGAGCTCCCTCTTCCATGCTCGATGGGTCTTCCTCCAGTCCTCCAGCGTCGTGTCCGCATACATCAGGGGTTTCGGGGATGACATCCCCAGGTTCGATGCATCGAAAGGCGGCGGCGACTTCGGCATAGGTAGGTTGGGTAATGGTGGGACGATGGTAAGAAGTCTGAGAGGAAGTAGGGGAAGTAGCAGTAGGGGAAGTGGTCATTATTCGACGAAGGAAGAACTGATGTGCTTCATCCAATGAATGGCCTGTCTTTATACGTGAGGAAGTAGAATTCAGAGTCCGTTTAAACTCAGCTAAGGCGTCAGGGGCATGTACGTCAGTGGCGTTGACCCACTGCGACTCCGAGTCTGGATACCCTTTCCATTTGATAAGGAATTGTTTGCGCCTTGTTCTGCCGAATTGCCGTTGGTCTAGAATCTTCTCGATTTCATATTCTTCTTCGCCATCGATTAATTCAGGGGGAGGTCTTGGGAAATTTGGTCCGTGAAAGGAAGTCTCGTGATAGGGGGTGAGAAGATCGATATGAAACACGTCATGAATGCTCCACTTGGTGGGTAATTCCAATCGATAATTGACAGGGGACATCACCTGGACAACCTGGAAGGGTCCATGTCGTTTGGGCGCAAGCTTGGCGCTTGGCTGGTGAGTCCTCAGGTGACGCCCTTCTAGCCATACCCGATCCCCTATTTGGAATTTGGGCGTATCTTTATGTGAGACCCATGACTTCTGGGCCTTGATGATTTGTTTTTGAGCGTGTTCCCGTGCTTGTTTGAACTGATCAAGGCGCAACGCCACTTGCGGCATGGGACTGGGCGCTGAATTCCAATCAGCACGAGGATTATGCCCCATCAATAGAAGAATGGAGACTGTCCCGTGGCTTCATTAGGCCAATTGTTATGCGTGAATTCTGCTATTGGAAGATAAAGATTCCAATTGTCTTGTCGTTCATTTACCCAAAATCGGAGATACTGTTCGAGCCATTGATTGGTTCGTTCCGATTGTCCATCCGTACGAGGATGATATGCCGTAGAAATGTTCTGTTTGATCCCAAGTTGTTTGCATAATTCCTTGTGAACTTGGACGCAAATCTGGGATCCCTGTCGCTAATGATTTTACTCGGTAATCCATACCGCATGAACACGTGTTTGATGTATAGTGCTGCTGTTTCTTCCGCGTCGATCTCTTCATTGCAAGGGATAAACACAGATGCCTTGGTACAATCGTGGTCCGTGACCGTAAGGATTGAATCATAGCCCTGGGCGACAGGTAGTTTAGTGATGAAATCGAGAGCGATAGTCTCGAAGGGCATAGCTTCCGGTTTAGGGTATATGGGTTGTAGTGAAGCCCTAATAGGGCGATTGTTGATTTTGTGTCGTTGGCATTCCGCACAACCCCTAACATACGCCAATACTTCTTGTCGTATTGTTGGCCACCAATAGTATCGTTCTACTATTTTGCCAGTTTTGCTGATTCCTGGATGACCATGCACTGGGGTATCGTGATGAGCGGCAATAATTGACTTCCGCTCTTCACTTCCCTTAGTAACTACTCTTCTGCCTTCCTTATACCATACCCCATTGATCTTTTTCAACTTGTGCGGGTCTACCCAAGGTTTGATAGTGTCTTCGTCTTGTTCGTCTTTGGTTGACCTCATTTCTTCTACCGTGATCGTTGCAATAGACTGATTTGGCATTCCTGTACGGTGTGTGTTGTTGGTTCGTATGAATATTTTGTCAGGTAACACCGTAACATTTTCATTGTCTTGTTCCCCGTGATCATAGTCGGGTCGTCTTGACAATGCATCTGCTCGTCCGTTTGCAGTCCCTTTTATGTGGTGAATCTCGAGGTCATATTCCGACAATTCGAGTACTTCCCTCGCAACCTGTCGACTGATCTTTTGTGGTTCTCTCCAATACCGTAGATTCATGTGATCCGAAAATACTTTAATTTTATGGGGTGATCCCGCTAGTAGAGGCCTCCAGTGCCGTAACGCTTTGACTATTGCTAGTAGTTCAAGGTCGTAAATGTCGTAATTTCGTTCTGCTGTATTGAGGGTTGCAGAATAATAGCCTATTGGATGTCTTTGCCGTCAGTTTTCTTTTGGAGTAGTACCGCTCCCACCGCGAAACCTGAAGCATCCACCTCCAACTCGAATTGGTCCGTCAATACTGGGTGTGCCAATACAGGTTCGCTTGTAACCCGTTCTTTCAATACTTCAAATGCGTGTTGTTCTGCTGAGTTCCATTGCCATTCTGTTGTTTTCTTCGTAAGATTGTTTAGTGGTTTGGCGATTGACGCAAATCCTCGTATGAATAGACGATAAAAATTGCAAAAACCCAAGAAAGATCGTACGTCCTTCACCTTGGTTGGCGTTGGCCAATTTTTAATTCCCGCGATTTTTACGGGGTCCATGCGTGTTACCCCTTTTTCAAGGATTACCCCCAGGTAATCAAGAGACGTCGAGTGGAAAGTGCATTTCTCCGGTTTGAAAAACAGGTCGTACTTCGCAGCTACTGTTAGCACATCCCGAACTGCGTCGACATGGTCCGCGATGTTTGTTCGGGTAGCAATACCGATGTCGTCCATATAAACACGGATAGTAGTCCCTTTTGCGTCGTGTTTCGTGATCGTGTCCCGATATATGTGATTCATCATGGTTTGGAATGTGGCGGGAGAATTTGTCAATCCGAAGAACATCACCGTGGGTTCGAAAAGCCCATATGGCGTCTTAAACGCCGCTTTGTGTTCATCGCCCGCTTTGATGCGGATATTGTTATAACCCCACCGTACGTCGAGCTTAGTGTATATGTGTGCGCCACTAAGGTCTTTGATGAGGGTTTGAATCAATGGTAACGGATAATTGTTGCGGATGGTGAATTCATTGATACGCCGATAATCCTGTACTGGGCGTAGTTTTCCGTCCTTCTTTTTGACAAAAAAGAATGGAGAAGCGTACTGCGATTTAGAGGGTCGGATATACCCTTTATTGAGTTGTTCCGTAATAAAGTCTCGCAACGGTTTGTCTTCCGATTGTGAGAGTTCGTATATGGAACAGTTGATGTGATCCGGAGTGTTGGTTTTGAATTCAATGGCATGATCCCATTCCCGCGCAGGGGGAAATCGATGGGATTCTTCTTCACTGAAAACCTTTTCGAAGTCACTATATTCTTCCGGTATTTGGGTTTCTTCTTTGGGTCCTGCCGCTATGGCTAGATCAGTGGCAGCTCCTTTGATAGAGCTATGCTCCCCTAATTTAGCGATAATATTGTTCTTTGCGACATCTGAGAGTAGTCGCGCTACTACATTGACATTGATCTTGGGATGGCATGACTTGATTACAATTGGTAGTGTGTTTTCGTCAATTGTGCCATGTTTCCAACTGAATTTTGGTTCGAAAGTGCTGAGCCATGGATACCCAAGAAGGAGATCTTCCTTTCCGATATCTGCTAAGAGGAATCTCATTTTCCTGACAATTCCTTTTGTCAATATTTGTAGGTCAACAAAATGGGTAACTGATCCCTTTTTGTTTAACGTATCGTCGATGTTGAATAATTGTTTTGGGTTTGGCAATAGAGCCGCTCCCAACCCCATTCGTTTCACAAATCGTGGATTTATGAAATTGTCTGTTGCTCCAGAGTCTACTAGTGTTTTTATGTCGGCCTTGTTGATGCTGGTTCGGATCGATACTGGAATTCGCATTGAACGGAAGCGAGTTATGTATACAGCATTACAACATAGAGCCCTCACCCAGGCCGTCGGGTTTAGGCGTCCCCAAAATCCTTGTTTCCCATCAACTCCTGCATTGCCATGGCTTTAAACTCCTCGGTTTCATTGGCCGCCATTCGCAGCCAATCATTTTTCCTTTCTTCTGTGGTGCGGTTATCAGCCACCATTTGAGCGATGTGGAGATCTTCTCCTGTCTCAGAGCGATCATCCACCACTTCCAGGCCCCTGGAATTGCTAAAGGGTCTAGGCGGGTTTCGTGGTTGACGTGGCTGGGAACAATTGCGACTGAGGTGTCCTTTCTTCTGACAATTGTAGCAAATTACTTCCCTGAGATCGGGAGGTTGCCTCCTTCGTAAAAATCCTTCACGAGGTTTGAAAGGTGGTTGTGAATTATTGAGGTATGGCCTTGGCTGTGCCAATGCGTCTTCTGCGTGTGCTAGGCGTCCTCGGGCTCTAGCTCGATCAGCGGACGTGTCCATCGCATCTGGATGGCGTCTGAATTGTCTCCAATTTGTTTGAGGTGGTGGCGATGGTCGAGGTTGTATTTTGTACTGATCAATTTTGTTTTTCAAATGGAGGTATTGACCTTGACGTTTAATGGCTGCTCGTTTCCAATCCTCATAATCTGTAGGATTATCGTGAAGGTAAATGGTTTCTTGCAGTTTGTTTGGCAATCCATTTGCGAATAGATCAAGAACCATTGGTTGATCTATGTTGTAGCCAGCATATCTGACCAGTTGTTCGAATTTGGCCACGTACGCATCAATATCCCCTCTCTCCATTCGAATGCCCCTTCGTAATTCCGTTTGTGCCTTCTCTTCTTTGAGAGTGTCTGCATATTGTCTCATGAATGAGGAGTGAGTGTTGTACCACAACCAGTTGTCAAAGGGGTCTCGTCCGTTGACGTCAACTTGGACCCGTAGCCAAGCTACCATTGACCCTACCCATTCGGTTACGGCAGTACCCTGGATGTAGGTGAGGAATAACATAGCTTTTTGATAAGGATTGCGCATGATGGAATGGGTTGAGTTGATTCCTTCGTATAGGCTCCATTGCATGAGGAATTCCTCAGCCTTCTCTCGATCACCTGCGAAGACCGCAGGTGGATTGCCACAGAATTTGTCATGTGCCGCCGGTACGGGTGCTTGTGCTGCTGGTACCTGTGCTGGCGGGTTTCCAGCAGGTGGTCCTGCTCCTCCTCCTCCACCTCCGCCATTACCTCCCCCATTTCCACCTCCACCACCACCTCCTCCCATAGGAGCGGGTGTTTGGTTTGCAGGGTCGACAAGGGCCCGAAAGGCAGTAACTGTTGGTGCTATAGGTGAGGTAGTGAGCGAATAACTTGGTTGTCCGGATGGACTTCCCGCGATTGCTTGAGATTGGACATGAGAGGTAAGGGTCGCCATTGCTCCTAGACGTAGGGTTTCTGTTGCGATTGCTAAATTGACTCCTTGTTGTGATGGAGAAGATGCTCTTGCTCCAAGAGACTCGTTGCTCTTTGTACTTGGTGACGGGGGTGGTGTATTTGATGTTGGTCTGTTTTCCAACTCTTGTAGTTCCTCTTGTGTGAGCTCGTTGATGTAGATATCACAGCCTAGATCTGTTAAGGCTGTTCGAAAACCTTCCCACTCTCCGTGTGATTCTGTGATTTGGGACCAGCGAACTTCTACCCAAACGTATTGATTGTAGACAAACTCAACTGCGACAGATCGGTTGTCCTCTTGACTCTTGGCGTGGTATCCGGTAGTGCCTGTAGTGCTACTATACTGGTATTCTGTATTCTTGCGAAATCTTTGTGGTACGTTGTCAGCACCTCTGTGCTGGAACCAAAAGTCGTCACAGTTGTGACACCGTTCTCTGGTAGTTTCTGATGACGCCACGTTGAAGCTTGGTCTTAATGTAGCGTTATCACCTAACGCTTGTTCGACTTGAACTGGTCTGTGACGTGATACTCGAGTATATGGATGAATGTTGGTAAGTCACGGGCAACTTAGCTAAGTTGCGCTGCCACTAGGTCGCTTTGATAGACACTAGGGTATCCCGAAGGATAAGCTTCAATCGACTGATTGGAAAGACGCGAAGAGGAAAGGAAGAGACGATGGTGATGATTCAAGAAGACCAAGCTGAAGAGCCTTGGTCTTGACACTACAGTTTATATACAGTTACTCGCTGGCTTTAAAGCGCAGCTTCGAATCCAAACCCTAGTACAACTATACTAGTAATGAGTCATCGTAAGTAAATACAAATACCTGAAACACCGGCAAACCCAAGTACCGGCGACGCGTCAGTGTCCATGACTAATAGAGGCTTACTATCGTAGTCATAACCGTATAGTAAGCGTCCCGAACTCCGAGACCTCGTAAGCGTGATGATAAGTAGTCCGCGCGATGTCAAACCGTGACAGGAGGCCAGTCTAGACCCTGCCCATTTGCTTATTGTTCTGCTGCGCAGTGCTGCACATGACTCATTCCATTGTTCTCTATTCTTAGACCTGCTGCGCACACTATTGTGACTCAGTGCACAGCAGCCCTTGACCCTGTTACCTATTGTTTGCGTTACCTTATTGTTCCTGTGACGCCCATTGTTCTTGTGACACCATTGTTCTCTGGATACTATAAAGTCTGGCTCTTCTGTACCTTGCAGCTTCAGACTTGACTTCACCTGTATCTTACAGCACAGTCATTGTCTATCAAACACCCCTGCTCATCATCAGTCTGATAAGTTCACCTTGTGTTCACTTATCACCCTCTCATCAAGGAACCTCTCAACTATCCCCTTGCACCCTTTTATCTCCTCTCATTGTTTCTTTGTTATAAGTCCCTTGAGGCGTGCTTAGTACAATTCTATCACAGTAACTCTCTAAGTGCACTTTGCGCTTAGTACTCTGATATCGAACCACCCCTCTGCCCCTTCAGCGTCCTCAGGATACTTAAGCCAAGTTGGCTGAATGTCCCTGCTGTGATGTAACAGAGTACCAGTTTCAATTCGTGCAAGTTACAACATGGCCGACATAAAAGCACTGGTGGACTCAGGGGCCACCGACAATTTCATACATCCAAATTTCGTCAAGCGGATTGGGCTGAAACAGAGGGTATTAGATAAGCCCAAAAACATATACAACATCGATGATACCACTAATAAAGCGGGACAGATTACACACTATCTAATGCTTAATGTGGAGACAGGAGGAGCCAAGAGAGAGACGTGCTTCCTCATCACAGACATAGGAAAAGAAGACATACTATTGGGATATCCGTGGCTCGCCACCTATGAACCAAGGTTCAGTTGGTGCCATGCCACGATAGATGAGAGGCAGCTTCCTATAGTACTGCACTCAGTTAACCCAAACAACAGGACAGCGGTTCTGGCAAAACTGCTAACAGAGGAGCAAGAAGACAAAAGGGTGTCACGAATGTTTTACCACAGAAGCAAAAGAACAAATTGTGGAAACATTGGAAGAACAAGTATACGGCTGGTGATCAGCAGTAGAACTTGCGGTTGACGCCAAACAATACACAAAAGAGGTCAAAATACCACAAGAATACCAGCACTTTGTGAAAGTATTCAATAAAGAAGAATCAAAACGGTTCCCACCCAGAAGAAGTTGCGATCATGCAATTGACTTCAAACCAGGGGTACCAGACGTGATAGACTGCAAAGTCTATCCCATGACAAGGACCGAAGATGCTGTGCTAGACAACTTCATTGACGAGCAGATAGAAAAGGGGTACATCCGTCCCTCCAAATCCCTGTATGCATCATCATTCTTCTTCATCAAAAAGAAGGACGGAAAGCTACACCCAGTACAGGACTACAGAAAAATCAATGAATGGACGATACAAAACCAATACCCACTCCCACTCATTGATGACTTGATCAGAGACCTAGGGGGAGCCCAACTATTTACCAAACTAGACGTACGACAAGGATACAACAACATCCGGATCAAAGAAGGAGACGAACACAAAGCGGTGCTCAAGACGCGTCGAGGTCTCTTTGAACCCACAGTCATGTATTTCGGACTGAGCAACTCACTGGCAATGTTCCAGAGCTTCATGAATGAAATATACAAGCCAGTTATCGCCAAACACGAAGTCAACAGAACCACCATCAGAGTTTATATGGATGACATTGCCATCACAACTACATGACAATAACATTCATTGCGAAAACATCAAGAAGCGGTCTGTTACGCTCAGACCCTGCTCAACCTGCCACAAACCGCAAACAACACAAGTGTTTACACGAACACTGGAAGAACTGCCATGATTACCCAGAGGCGCATACCTGGGAGGCACGTGATCAAGAAGACATCGAAGAGGAAGAGGCCGTACGCGCACTCGTAGCGGCAGAAGATGACAGTTACCTCACTTATGACGAGGCGTGCAGAGTCCGCCAGCTTGTGAGTAACATGATCACTTGCGGTAGAGTCCCAGATGCTGGCAGGAAGGTTATTACAGGAAGGACGAGGGTCACGTGACGCGGTCACGTGACAGTCCCAGGTCATGGAGCTGACCTAATCGATAAGTCATGGGACTAGAGGGATTGAAGAATGGTCCCAGGTCACAGTACGTATCTGACCTAACCCATAAGTCAGGGGACGCCGATGAAGTAGCCAGTGGAATTTGGCGGAAGACAGTTGTGTCCTGAAGACAACCAACGACAACAGATTGCAAAGAGTGGTGTAAGACCAACGACTTGATGTTGGGATGTACTCCAGTGGGTCATGGCTTGATGTTGAAACGGACTCCAGCGGGCTGGGTTTAGTCCCTTTTCGGGTATGTGTTATTGATGGATTAGTCCAAAGGGGCGCCTGTATTAGCGCCGAGCCATTGCTTACTGACACATATTATGGCTTACTGTTGTGGATGACATTTCCCACTTATGCTTACTCCTCTTATTACTGATTGTTTAGTGTTGCTTAGTCGCGCACTTACTCATGCCTACCTTTGTGATTACTGATGTGATTAGACATTCGCTTATTGATGTGTGAGTCATCCTCTGTGATCCTTACTCATACTATATGTGTCGGCTTCATATCTTGATGGACACTTACTATAAATACTATACAAGTTGCGCTATGGTTCACTAGCTTAGTTGTCTTGATATCCACCTGTACTTCTCTCAGGAAGATCAGACAGTCTTATAGCAGAGTCATTGTTCATTGTGACTATCTTGTTGCCAATTTAAGTGTTAGGCGTTGCCACCTTGGAATGTACCTCAAGCTAGGTGGTCTTAGGGGACCTTATTGGTTATTCGCCCCTTTACAAGTTAATCAAAGTCGTTCCTGAGTTTAGAAGCCATGCACTTTGCTCAGTGTTGAAGCAAGGAAGACCCATCGGATCCAAGTCAGATCAACATTCAGTGAAAATGTTACACTGTCTGTGATGTACTGGCAGTCGCGCAAAAACAAGACCTATATTTCAAACTGGAAAAATGTGTTTTCAATGCCTCCAGTATCAATTACCTGGGGGTAATCCTTGAAGAGGGGGTGACACGCATGGACCCCATCAAAATTTTGGGTGTTTGAGACTGGCAATCCCCCTCATCAGTAAAGGACGTACGATCATTCCTTGGTTTTTGCAATTTTTACTGGCAGTTTATCAAAGGATTTGCCACAATCACGAAACCACTAAACAAACTTACACGCAAAGACGAACCATGGGAATGGGGAGCAAGACAACAAACTGCATTTGACATACTCAAATGACATATCACCACCGAACCTATCCTTGCTCACCCAGATCAAACTCAGCAATTCGATCTTGAGGTAGACGCGTCAGGCTTTGCAGTTGGAGCGGTGCTACTGCAGAAGAAACAAGATGGAAAATGACACCCAGTGGGATACTACTTGTCGACCCTCAATGCTGCAGAACGAAACTATGACATATACAATCTCAAGCTGTTGGCTATTATCAAAGTGTTGCACCATTGGAGACACTTACTGGCAGGATCTCCACACAAAGTACGCATATTCTCCGACCATCTAAATCTCAGATACTGGTGAGACCCCCAAAAGATCAGTAGGAGAATCGCTAGGGAAGTCCTAGAACTAGTGGAATACAACTACGAGATACACCATGTCAAGGTGTTACGTCACAGCAGGGATGTTCAGCCAACTTGGCTTAAGGATCCTGAGGACGCTGAAGGGGTAGAGGGGTGGTTTGATATCAGAGTACTAAGTGCAAAGTGCACTTAGAGAGTTACTGTGATAGAGTTGTACTAAGCACACCTCAAGGGACTTATAGCAAAGATACAATGAGAGGGGATAGGGTGCAAGATAGTGTTGAGAGGTTCCTTGATAAGAGGGCGATAAGTGAACACAAGGTGAACTTATCAGACTGATGATGATGAGCAAGATGGTTTTAGACAATGACTGTGCTGTAAGATACAGGAGAAGTCAAGTCTGAAGCTACATGGTACATATGAGCCAGACTTTATAGTATCTGAGAACAATGGTGTCATGTCAACAATTAGTGTAACGAGAACAATAAGGTAATGGGAACAATGGGTCACAAAGGGGCTGCGCACTGAGTCACAACAGTGTGTGCAGCAGAGAACAATAAGAAAATGAGGGCTGTGTCATAGGAGCCTCTCATGTGAGTCATGTATAGTAATGAGTCATGTGGCCCAGGGCCGTGTCATCTAAGAGTATAGTAATCAGTCTGAAGTAATGAGTGGATGTGGTCAGGTGAAAGGAAAGCAATGATAAATGAGACAGTCACATGACAAGAAAAGTTAAAAATCAGTTGGTGTCATAACACAAGGGAACTGCCAATGGACGAGCGGATGCGCTGTCACAAAGACCCGACTACAATCAAGGAGAGAGAGACAACAAGAACATCACAGTACTACCAGATGTGTAACGAATGGCACTTGCGCCCAGACGAAACCTTCTGCACAGCCTGGTGCAGGATCGACTTTGACATGCGACGAGAGCCGACGCTGGCAAGGTGACATCTCAACCAGCCAACAGTGAACAAGGACTGTCCCTAAACAGGGAACAGCCATAGATAGACCAAACAATGCCACAAAGGGCAAGAGACACAGCAACAGAAAGGAGTGTGATTACTCTAGCTATTAACAGGGAACCACTCCTAGAAGAGGGAATCTGAGAATGCTAAAGTGAGGAACTCTACCGTCCCCACTACTACTTATATACTGCACAAGGACTGGGTTTAAACCTAAGTCCTCGGCGATGACAACAACTATATGAGTCCGCATGTGTCCATGAGTAAGGTATGTGTAAGTGAATGACAAAGCATCACTAATCGTCCTATACCATTACTAAGTCCCTGAGTAAGTCCGTCAGTCAGCCATCAGTAATGCCTCAGTAAGCATATGGCCTTGGCGCTTATACGAGCGCTTCCTGACTGATCCATCCAGAGCACCTTCCGAAAGGGGATCAACCCTCGGCCCGCTGGAGTCCGTCCCAACATCAAGCCTTTGGGCTTACACCACGCGATCTTCCAGTACTCCTTCCGTGCCTTCATCGGCCTGCGCGCATCCTGGTCCTGATGCGGCGAGTGTCACATGACCGCCATGGGCGATACGTAACAAGATGAGTTGTTTGTACAGACTACTACAACTACCAATCAATCAACAAAGGCACAGGACAAACAAAGGATACGCAAGTGGGTCAACCCCCACAAATTGACCAAGGAGGACGGGCTTTGGTGGTACCAAGGACAAAGACTAGTGATCACGGGAGCAATGGAGGACATCAGAGAAGTAATCTCCAATCACCACGATCCACCTGTTCACGGTCACCCAGGAATAGCTTGCACGATCCAACTGGTGGAATGCCACTACTGGTGGCCCACGATGAAACATGACATCACAAAATATGTACAAGGATGTGCCGAATGCCAGCAACACAAAGTCAATATGCACATGACGAAGGCACCACTACAACCAATATTCCCAAGACCAGAAGCACTGCCATTCGAAGTAGTGTCGCTGGACTTCATCACTAAACTCCTGGTGTCACAGGAGTTCGGTTCCATACTCACAGTCACCGACCACAACTGTTCAAAGGCCTCCATATTCATACCATGCAGGGAGGAGATCTCAGGTGAGGAAACTGCTGTCCTATATGACAAACATGTGGTCACTTGTTTTGGCCTACCATCCAAGATTATTAGTGATTGGGATCCCCGGTTTGCATCAAAATTTACAAGAGAACTCTGTCACATCCTGGGGATACAACAAAACATCTTGACCACCTACCATCCACGAACAGACGGACAATCAGAGCGCACCAATCAATGGCTAGAACAATACCTCAGGTTCTGGGTCAATGAGAGGCAAGACAACTGGGCTCGCCACCTAGCAATGGCCGAATTCTCACACAACAACTGGGTTAACGAATCCACACGCGAGTCACTGTTCAGAATTTTGATGGGGTATCACCCACACACTAACTGGACAGACATGACATCACCAATACTGCGAGTCGCGGCCAGGCTGGAACAATTGAAAGAGATAAGACATCAGGCACAAGAACAGATGCGACGGGTGCAACAGTCATGGGTCAAACACCGTGATACCCCTAGATATCAGATAGGGGACAGGGTCTGGCTCGAAGGACACCACTTGCAAACCAACCAACCAACCACAAAACTTGCGCCCAGAAGACATGGACCATTCAGGGTCGTCCAGGTGATGTCACCTGTCAACTATTGACTCGAGCTTCCCATGCAGTGGAGCATCCATGATGTCTTTCACACAGACCTTCTCACGCCTTACAAAGAAACACTGATTCATGGCGTAAACTATCAGCACCCACCACCAGAACTGGTAGGGGATGTGGAAGAATATGAAGTCGAAAAGGTATTAGACTTGAGAAGACACGGGCGGGGGTGCAAGCTCCAATACCTAATCAAGTGGAAGGGATGTGCTGATTTGGATAACCAGTGGGTCCCATGGGATGATGTTCATGCAGAGGAAGAGATAAGGAAGTTCAAACAAGCCAACCCAAAGGCTGAAATTCACATAAAAGCAGCCCTGGCGGAACGAACGGTATCCACATCACCCACTAACATGTCCTATGTCCCTCTCACCATTATCAACATTGACGACATCCCCCATGTCAACACCCTCGCCACCTATGACTCCTCCAACAATGTGGACGACCCCTTCTGCTCAGCAGTCGAACACATCAGGGCAGTCACCAAGAAAGACAGAGCCGAACAAGAACGTGACCTGGCCGAGGCTCGCCAGCGATTCCCCACACCTGCAAGCGGCTGATTGGAGGATGATGAGGGAGGACTACTGGCTGTTGAGGCAGGTGATGGCCTCATGGAGGATGGATCAAATAGCGAAGAAGATGGCAACAGAGAGACGGATGAGGATATGGCTGCTGATGAGGCAAGTATCCTCCAGCCCTCCACCGCCTTCACATCGACCACTGCTGTTGATCAATACGACAGTGACGACTTGTCCAACAAGTCATACCATGATGCCCGAGTTGTGTGCACCTGCTGCGACAACCCTATCGACTATTGCCACTGCGCTCCCAAACGCATGCCTCCTCAAATGGACGAAGATGCTGCCGAAGAAGCTGGAGACCACGTACTCCAACCACCACCTGTCACCGTCATATATGGCCCCATGGTGGATGAGGGATACGTGGCGCAAGGGTTACCCCCTACCGTGAGGCACGCAATCCCTCCCCCATCACTATGCGCCGAATGCATGCGTCAAGGCGCCCTATCCATCCTGTATCGCCTACCCCAATGGATTCATCCTCAACAATGGGATGAACTGGGTCCCAATGGTGATTGAGCATGAGGGTCGATGCATCCCCACCAAGTATGTGCGGATTAGAATGCTTGATAACCTGGAGGTCTTCGGGACCATGGGGATATACGTGCCAATCTATTGGGGGGACATCCATGCCGAACCATGTCAAGACATGGGACCTGCAGCTGAGTACAGTCGTGAAGAGCTGCAGTACCTCTGCGCTGACTTCTGGGGAAAGCAGCAGGTAGACGAAGCCCTGGCTAGGCTGGGGTACATCTCCCTCTTGGCCAAAGTGAGGCGCTACCATGCATCCCAGGAGGTCATCAAAGAGCTGGAGGCGGCAATCAAGAAACTCGAGGACGATATTTTCGTCCATGTCGATCGATCACGACATTCAGCGGTGCGGTTAGGATGGGCTCACGCCCTCAGGAGGATACAAGACAAATGTGAGACGGATGTAGGACTAACAACAGTGCCCAATTGGGTCATGGAGCATGGGCACTCGCCCTTGTGAAGGGGGTGATGTAACATCTGGCATAGTAAGCAGGATGACAAGTCGCTCCCAAAGACTTACTCAGTGGTGGAACGAACTGACTCAGTGTACTATACAATGACTGATGCTCTTAGTGAGCACATACCAATTGATTAGTGAGTAGTATTAGTAGCGGTGGCATTACTGATGAGAGTAGACACCTTGTAACCATTATAAGGAAGCTGTCGACTGATGTGGTTGACAGCTTGGATTTCTTGTTACATTCTCGACTTGCTATATTCACGAGTGGCCTTCTTCTCATAGATTAGACGTACGGTCCTCATCCGAAGCCACACCGATCCAGGAAGGATCCGAAGACTCCACCTTTGTGTGTTGAGTGTTACTCAGCCATCGCGCTTGGGTCTAGGCTTTGCTAAGTCACCATGTTCATCTAAAGTGTTGCCTAAGTCAGGCTCACGTGCTACCTGCACGTTACACATCCATGCGTTAAAGGTGAAGGAAACCTTCAACAGGATCTTGTTCAGGCTTGCATGGACCAAACCCTCAGCAAGATCTGCATGCTGAATGATCTCAGCACAAACTAGGTGGCAGTATGGGATGTCCTTGTCTAAGAGTGATGGCTGGCAGAACTGGAGGAGGTGGCAAAACATGCCTTGATCAACAAGACAGAATGCCTGGCAGTGGTGAGATCATTAGAATTAGATAAAGCACATATATGGATGGTGTTACTCACCTTGTCCTTGCAAATGATGACCTCAATGACATGGTCCATAAGCCCTGCCTTCGTAAATACAGGGGCAGCAGGGCTCTTTGGCTGGTGGCTGACTACACCCTCGAGGGATGTTTGCATGAGGCTGATCTGGAGCTTGATCAGTACTGAGCATGAGCAAATGTGTTGCTTACCTGTCCATACTGGTTACTTTGCTTGGCACATGGAAAAGTCCACACACATGTGGCTTGATCTTGAGGGCAAGGCAACACTTGCAGTATAGCTGTGCATGATACCTAGAAAGAATCAATAAGTGAAATGGAAGAGAGGGGTGTGCTAAGTGCTCACCTAGCAATGTGTGTTCAGAGGGCGCTTACTCCTCCCACAAAGAAACACAATGTTTTCTTGACAGAGGGGTTGCCCCTTTACATGTTGACAGTTAGTGAAATGAAAATTCAGAAGAAAAGGTAAGTACATACTGACAGATCATACACCAGTTGCCAACAATTGTCTTTCCCATGTCTAGATTGATGTACTCCTTGTTGCGACAAAAGATGATGCATACATCAGCTGTACGCTCTCCCAGGGGTTTAAAAGTGGCAGCCTGGGTTTTGTGAGAATCATTGCATTGGAAAGAAATGGGATCATGAATGCACCTCATTCTTGGTGTCTGCCATGGCCTTGATAGCCTTGTAGTCATTGTCTGCAGGCTCTGTGGAAGGCTCAGAGATACTACCATTGCCACCAGCATTGCTGTCCATATCTATTGTAACTGTTACAACCTGCTGCCTGACTTGCAAGAAAAACCTGCCTTATTTGGTAGGACATGTAATGCTGGAGACCCTTAAGATTCTTCTCCAGCAAAAACAGGGCCATGGGGCCACTTCTTTTCCTTACTTAGAAATGAACTTACTTCTTATGGTTACTTTCTTGTCCATATATGGTCCAGCCCCATTCTATTCTTAGCACTGGCTTCTTGACCATATGACCTGCTTCTTTTCTATTGTTCTCCCTCTTTTGGATGTTTCCTCTCACACTTCCCTCCCATGTGATTACTGTGGACTGCTGCACATTGCTGCAGATGGTGCCATCTATTTGTTCCCTACAAACATACATTTATCTATATAAACTGGACTCTTAGGTACCTTGTATCCTTAGGCTTGACTTCTTTACCACAACAGTGCTTGTATTCCCTTTACTGGGGTTACTTCAGATCTGTGTGCCCTCAAGTCTTGGACTTCCCTCTCACATCAAGTGTACTACACTTGATACTTGTCATCCACATAACCCTTGCTGATTATAGGCTCTTGTTCCCTTACTCAGAAACCTTTGAACCTGACTCACACTTGTTGTGTAGAATGCCTCCACTGTGGTGTTACATTAAGTTGGGTCTCTCATCATGGCTTCCACAAGCAAGCTAGGAAGCAGAAGCAGAACTGAATTCAAACCCAGATACCTTGAGCGTAGAACAGAAGATGACCTCCCTGATAACGTCAAAGGAGCAGCCATTTGGAAAAGCTATGAAGATGAAGAAGGATACTATGTCTGGGACAAAAGTGAATATATCCCACTTGAATACCTTGAAGAAATACAGCATTGGGCTGTCCTTGCATTTGACAAAGCAAACAGTTGGTTTACAGTCAACCCAGCACCACTTGAATATGGTTTAGGACCATACAGAAACAACCCAAGCCAGAATCAACATTGACTCAAATATGGAAGAACAGGCACAGGATATGGACACAGATCAGTCCTCTGTTGCACCAGTGGAAGCTACAACAGGTGCTCCCTCATTAGCCCCACAAGAACAAGATCAGGGATCCAAAACCCCAACAAAGAACACAAGAACCATAATAGCCATGGCAACAATAGTTAGCACTACCAAAACAAGTATCCCCACCTTCAGAGGAGGAGGAGGTGGTGGTGGTGGTGGTGGTGGTGGAGGACCAGCAGGAGGCAGTGGTGGTGGAGGAGGACCCCCACCAGTGGGAGGAGGACCAGCTGGAGGAGGAGCTCCCCATCCCCCAATGGGAAAACTCACAGGAACCCCACCAAGAGAATTCACTGGAGACCACTCCAAGAGCAAGAAATTCCTACTGGAATTTGACTTTTACAAAGCAATGAACCTCCATGCAGAACAAATGATGATCCCCTACCTTCACTGCATCCTCTTCCTATCTATGATAAGGGGAGAACTAGTAGACGACTGGGTCATGGACCAGAATGACTGTGTCCAAGGAGAAATAAACAATGGATGAGACCCAGCAGAGGAATATTTCTGGACCATGATCAAAGAATGGTTCAAGGGTGCCTTCACTGATGGAGCTGAAAAACAGAAAGCTCAAAGAGAACTCCAGACCATCAGGATGGAGAAAGGAGATTTGGATGCCAACATGGCCCTCTTCACAAGCCTAGCCAAGAAAGCAGGATATGGCCCCAATGACGAAGGAACCTTAGACATCTTCTCCTGAGGACTCTGAGAGAACCTGGTCAAAAACATCATCCAATTTGACCACCCAACTGATTGGGATGTATGGGTTACATCAGCCCAGAAGCATTGTCAAGACTTTATTCACCTCCAAAATTGTTTCAACTCCAAGAAAACAGAAACCTGTGGAGGATTCAGCAAAGGACAATGGAGGAATGCCTTTGCAGTCAAACCCCATCACCCAGATGCAATGGATATAGGTTGCATTCAGAGAGGAGCTGCCACTGGAAGAGCTGCACTCACTGAACCAGAAAAACAGAAGCTCCAAGCAGAAGGGCGCTGCTTCTGCTGCAAGAAACAAGGCCATATTTCTTGAAACTGTCCAGATCACCCAACAAGAGTGGCAGAAGCCTCCACAACACTGGCTTCCTCCAAAACCAAGGAAGAACTTGCTGAAGAAGTCTGGGGAAATATGATGCCTCAGGATGAGGAAGTGCAAGCAATGCTCGTAGAGAAAGCCTTCTCGAGGAAGGGTTTTTAGTAGGCTTGAACCTGGCCACCTGGGCTAGAGCTTTAAACACTTCTAGTGTGCAATATAGTCAATACATATCCTTAAAAGTCCCTGTACACTTGGAAACTGCACAGAAAATGGCCGATCAAGATGTCCTTGTAGACTCAGGGGTGATAGACAACTTCATTGATCCTAGGCTCCTGAAACAAATGGGAATAGGAACACTCCCCCTACAGACACCAAAGAAGATATCGAATATAGATGGAACCCTCAACAGAGCAGGAGAACTTGTCAGTTACACCATACTGGAAGTACACACTGGCAGGCACAAACTACCTATGAGGTTCTTAGTCACAAACCTAAGGGAAGAATGAATGATCCTGGGGTACCCATGGCTCACAGCCTTTGAGCCCAATGCAACTGGCAGGACTCAACCATTGCCACAGATCATTTACCAATCATCATCACAACTGTTATGTCCTTGCGGGGATGTAGGTTGCTCGACGTGAGCCTAAGACAGTGGTACAGTGACTAGTCAGGGGGTTCAGAGATTCAAAGACACAAGTAGACACACATGATGGCGGTCAAAGGTTCCTGTGGGTTCAAGGTGATTCAGTGATTCAATGACTCAATGGTTTGATGAGGCTTTTCAGCCAAACAATGGAAGAGCAGAGTGGGACAATAGGATTCACAAGATAAAGACAAAGACAAAGCTGGGGTACAAGCAGATACAGGCTACGTCTTATATACCCTATAGTACAGGTAGGTGAGTCATGGTGTATGAGTCGTGTATGAGTCATTGTAATGGTACAGCCCCCAAGGCATAGTATGGGGATCCTAGGAAAGAGTCATTGTATAGTAATTATGAGTCAACAGTAATGAGTCATAACAAAGGATGACTTGAACAGGGAACAATGGAAACATAGAAAGGGGAAAAGGATGAGTCGTTGAGAATGAGTAAGAGAAGGAAGAAGAAAAGTGAGCATCCAAATGCGCTGTGTGATCATGACAACAACCCAGGGTCTACAAAGAAAGGAGATACCTAAACAACACATCAACATATCAACAATCACAGACAAATTCCTCCAAGAATGTGGCTGGGAACCAGAAGATGAACTCTTCCTGCAATTCACAGAGGTTGAACACATAAGAAAAACTACCATGGCATCAGAACTGGCACAAAAGGCACAAGACCACACAGAAAAATCACTGGAAGAAATGGTCCCACCAGAATACCTTCGCCACCGGAAGGTCTTCAGTGAGGAAGATGCTCAGTGCTTCCCCCCTGAAAGACCCTGGGGCCATTCCATAGACCCCACACACAATGCCCCGGCTACCATTGACTGCAAGGTGTACCCCTTAACAAGAACAGAAGATGAAGCCCTCACCAAATTCCTCAATGAACACCAAGAAAAAGGATACATTGTCCCTCAAAATTGCCATACTCTTCATCATTTTTCTTTATCAAGAAGAAGGATGGGAAACTCACCCAGTACAGGACTATTGATGGATCAACCAGTATACAGTCAAGAATCGCTACCCTCTCCCACTCATCCCAGAACTCATCGACAAAGTCCAAGGGGCAGCACTTTTTACCAAATTTGATGTCCAATGGGGATATAACAATATATGGATAAAAGAAGGAGACGAATGGAAGGTGGTATTCAAAACCAACCAAGGGTTATTTGAGCCACATGCCATATTCTTTGGTTTAACAAACTCCCCAAGTACCTTCCAAACAATGATGAATGAAATCTTCCAGGATATACTCCTGACAGGAGAAGTCATAATCTACATGGATGACATACTCATTGCAACCACTGATGACCTGAAAAAGCACCAAGAAAAGGTCCATCAAGTCCTTGATCAGCTTGAAGAACATGACCTATACCCAAAACCAGAGAAATGCTCATTCAAAACATGCCACATTGAATACCTAGGGGTAATACTAGAAGAAGGAACAGTCTGGATGGACCTAATCAAAGTCCAAGGAGTACAAGAATGGCCAGTCCCCACCACAACCAAAGAAGTCCATGCCTTTCTGGGATTTGCCAATTTCTACCAATGCTTTGTCCATGGGTTTTCCTCCATCACATGACCACTTAACAACCTCCTGAAAAAGGAAGCCCACTGGGATTGGACAAAGGAATGCCAACAAGCCTTTGAAGAACTGAAGAACTGTCTTGGAGAAGAACCTGTCCTTATGCAACCAAACCTTGAAGTCCAATTTGAATTAGAAGTTGACACATCACGATTCGCCAATGGAGGGGTCCTATACCAAAAGGATAAACAACAAATAAAGCACCCAGTGACATATTATTCTCAAACCTTCGGACCTTCAGAACACAACTATGACATCTACAACCAAGGATTACTAGCCATTGTCTGAGCCTTACGACACTGGCAGGCATACCTTGCAGGATCCCCACATAAAGTTATCATCTACATGGATCATGCCTACCTTCAATATTGGAAAGAACCACACAAAATAAGCCATCAGGTAGCAAGAGAGGTTCTAGAACTCTCAGAATATGACATTGAACTCCATCATATAGCCAGATCAAAGAATGCAAGAGCAGATGCCCTGTTGTGAAGACCAGGTTATGATGATGGTTTCAATGACAACCAGAACATAACAGTTATTCCTGAAGAATTATTTATCTGAGCCACACCTGAGGGTATCCAAGGAGAGTTAGAAGTGCAAATAACTGAGCAAATGGACAACAAACTAGCAGAAGCATGGAGTGACACCCACAACCTTAAAAAAATACAAGGGAAATGGTGGAAAGATGAGCGCTTGGTAGTTGCCAGGGGTGACAACCTTAAGAGGGGGGTAATTCATTTTCACCATGACCTCCCAAGTGCAGGACACCCAGGAATTTCAAACACCTTGGCACTAATCACACAAGACTACTGGTGGCCAAACATGAAGAAAGACATTGAGGAATACATCAAGGGATGTGCAGCCTGCCAAGCAAACAAAGTCAATACTCACTGGCAGAAACCAAACCTGTCACCAATCTATGGGGAAATGATGGAACCATTTGAAACAATCAGCATGGACTTTATCATCAAGTTACCTAAATCCCAAGGCTTTGACACCATCCTCACTGTCACAGACCATGACTGTTCTAAAGCCGCTCTATTCATCCCATGCAATGAAACAATAAATGCAGAAGGAGTCGCCAAGTTATATTTAGATCATGTTTATCACCACTATGGCCTTCCCAAGAAGGTCATTTCTGACCGAGACCCCTGCTTTACATCCACCTTTGCAAGAGCATTATGTAAGGCATTAGTTATCAAACAAAATATCTCCACAGCTTACCATCCACAAACAGATGGGCAATCAGAAAGAACCAACCAATGGCTGGAACAATACCTTTGCTTCTGGTGTAACACAAGGCAAGATGACTGATCAGACTGGTTACCTATGGCTGAGTTTGCCCACAACTCCTGGCCCAACATGACAACCAAAGTATCACCATTTGAACTCATCATGGGAAGAATCCCACATACCACATGGATGGAGAAACAATCTCCTGTCCCAAGTGTGGAGCAATGACTTGAGGAAATAATAATCCTCAGACAACAAGCCCAGGATAATATGAGAAAGGCACAAGAAGTGCTAGCCCACCAACCAAGCAAATTCACACCATACAAGGAAGGAGAAATGGTATGGCTAGAAGGTACCAACATTAAAACAAGCCACCCTGTGGCCAAGCTTGCCCCTAAGTGACATGGACCATTCAAAATTACTCAAGTCCTGTCACCAGTTAGGTAACTAGTTACCTATGAGCTACAACTACCACCACAATGGAAGATCCACCCAGTGTTTCATGCAAACCTTCTCACCCCCTATCACAAAACAAAACTCCATGGAGAAAACTTCCTGCAGCCACTACCAGATCTAATTGATGGAGAAGAAGAATGGGAAGTAGAGAAGATTGTAGACATAATGTTATGATTCACTATTACTGGTCGTAAGCGGGATGACGAGTCGCTCCCGAATCTTACAAAGGAACTGTCATGGCTTACTCACTTCTTACTGTACGATTACTGATGATGACTGATAGCATGAGTGGACGCTTACCTAGCAATAGTAGTAGTGGCTGTATCGCTGATGAAGGCGTACAGTCAAGATAGGTTATAAGGTAGCTGTCGACTGATGTGGTCGGCAGCTTGACTCTCTTGTATCATATTCGAATCTAGTTGGGTTCTCTCTCTTCACAAGAGATCCGCCTCGCATCTCGCTCTCTTAGGAAGGCACTTTCAAGTGTCCTTACTTCTGGTCACACCTGTGTGTGTTGACACGTGTTGATAAGTCACGTCATATTGTCACCGCGTATACTGCCTAAGTCAGGCCTGGGTCACGACGACCATAACATTAGAGTCAAGCTCATTCATACGCCGTGGCGACAATCACAACCAATGACGGTTGGGACTTCCAACCTTTTCTAGTCAACTCTCGAGAAACAGACGCTCCCGCAAGATACGTCATCAACCGAGTTCGTTGGAGGACAATCCCCGACGACAGAAGAAGTGGAGCACTAGAACACTTCAATACCAGATACTACGCAGAAGCAGCCACTGCACAAAGATTTCACCCTATCATCTTCCATCACGAAAGGTGTTGTTGGGTGGAACTCAGGTGGAACCGAACCCAAGAATATGTAGAAGCGGCCAGGCCAGCTGGCGATGATCTCAACTGTAACATTCCTCTATCTGAAGCACAACCAATTGAAGAACAAGGAAGAATTGACGGAGAACCAGAGGGAGCACCTTCAGAACCACTATCGCTGGAACTCCAACACCGGACACCCGCAAGATCCGACACGAGCCATACAAGTGAACGAGCGCAGACCCCATCAATAGTAGAAGAACCTGAGAACATTTACGTTCACGAAGACGCACCAGAAATAGAGGAGATTACTCAACAAACAGCTACGTTGCACATCCCTGACCCGATCAGAATGGCAACTCAAACACAGGTCGAAGAGCCAGCGCCACTAGTTATCGACAAACGAACGGGTCATATAGTAGAAATGCACCCAGAAGACGTACAAGCCGCAAGAAGGGCAATGGGGCCAGACGAACCTGATCAACCTGGAGGGTTTGACTTCGATTATAACGAGCCACCCCCACAACCATACCAACGAATCAACAGAGGAGATGGAATACGAGGGTACCCGTATCAATGCCAACGCGATGGCCCTCCACCCATAGGAGGAGGAGGAGGACCCCCAGGAGAACCACCACCACCTCCAGGAGGAGGGGGACCACCACCGGCCGGAGGGGGCCAACAACAACAAGGAGGACACGCAACGGACAAATTTATAGGCAACCCTCCAAGTCCATTTAGCGGAGATCACTCAAAGGTGGAAGGATTCATCCTTCAATGGGAAGTCTACGCCGGAGTCAACGCAAGCCATTCGGCAATGAGGAACAAATATCAAAAAGCTATGTTATTCCTCACCTATGTTCAAGGAGACCTGGTTAATGCCTGGGTCATGTCCACAAGCCAGTGGCTAGTCAGAGAAGTACAAAGAGGCGTCAGCCAATTTGACAACAGGCTGTGGAACAATGTTCTACAAGCTTTTCAACAGCAATTCACCGACGTACTCAGCAAGGAACGTGCTCAGGCCCAGCTCGACGCTGGAATTCGGATGAAAGAAGGGAAGATCGACGATTACATAGCGCTATTCGAACAACTAGTTCGATTCGCTGGATATGACATCAACGCCGAGCAAACCCTCAAGTACTTCATAAAAGGACTGCCGAGGGCACTTTATGAAGCAATGTATCAACATGATGACCCTCGAACATATGAAGATTGGAGAGCATCAGTGCTCAGAAGGCAGCAAAAGTGGATCCACATGCAGACGGTGCGCGGTAACCTAGACATGTTCAAAGGATCCGCTAACAAAAACCAATTGGGAGCATTGGCAAAATTGCTTGCTCCACTATCAAACCCCGACGCAATGGACACCTCTGCAGATCGAGTCAGGGGAAGACTCGCAGGGGCAGAAGAGATCCTCAACTCTCCACAACCCCCCTTCCCGCCAAGAGGGGGGTATCTTCAAAGGCAAGGTGGAAATCGACCAGACTTCAGTCAAGTCCAGTGTTACAACTGCGACAAAATGGGGCACATCAGCCGAGACTGTCGCCAACCACGATGAAACAAATGCCAGCAAATAAGGAGTACGGAGGAAAAACCAAAGACCGATGAAGACAAAGCAGAAGACTGGCTGAGGGGAGTAGCCAGCGAAGGAGATGATGTGAAGGACCTCATCTTACAGAAATTGATGGGGACGGATTTTTCAGATGCCTGAACCCGACGGCCTGGGTGAGGGCATTTCGTTGTAACTCTGTGTACATTATGCGCTACCGATCTATGCGAGTTCCAGTTCAGTTGCACACACATTACAACACGGCCAAAGTAAAAGCACTAGTGGACTCAGGAGCCACTGATAATTTTGTGAGCGAAAGTTTTCTCCAATGAATGGGGATAAAAACACGGTTGCTAGACAAGCCAAAACAAATCTACAACATCGATGATACTGCAAACAAAGGAGGACACATAACTCGTTACATCATCCTGCGAGTCAATGTCAAAGGAAACAACAAGGAAATGAGGTTCCTAGTCACCAATATCGGAAAAGAAGATATACTCTTTGGATATCCCTGGTTAGTGGCCTATGAACCACAATTCGATTGGAGGAAGGGGTCAATTAACCAAACACATCTTCCAATTACCATCAAAACGGTCAATGCGACCGACAGAAGAAACGTGCTGGCTCACCTACTAACAAAAACAAAGGAACATATAGTAGGACAGTTGGAGCAAGAGGAATCACAAGGAAGGAGAGTACTACTACCAGCCGTCGAACACGCCATCGCGGCAAAACCAAAGGACGAAGAAACCGCTGTCCTACCTCCACAATACGAACCATTCCGCAAGGTGTTTGACGAAGAAGCGTCAACAAGACTCCCAGAACGGAGACCTTGTGATCTTGATCACACAATTACGCTGCAACCCGACGCCCCAACATCGCTAACGTGCAGGATTTACCCCATGACCCACACTGAAGACGACGCTCTGGACGCCTTCATAGACGAACACCTCAAGAAGGGTTATATCCGACCCTCGCAATCACCATACACATCATCCTTCTTCTTTATTAAAAAGAAGGATGGGAAGCTTCGCCCCGTCCAAGACTATCATGCTATAAATCAGTGGACAGTGCGAAATCAATACCCACTCCCACTAATAACAGATCTAATGAGGGACCTGGGAGGGGCGGTCATGTGTTCAAAATTTGACGTCAGGCAGGGGTATAACAACATCCAAATCAAGGAAGGGGATGAACACAAAGCAGCGTTCAAAACGAGATGAGGCCTCTTTGAACCCACAGTGATGTATTTCGGTCTCTGCAACTCACCAGCGACCTTCCAGGCCTTTATGAACGAGATCTATGAACCGGTTATTGCAAAATTTGTGACAGAAGGAACGCACATTCACATATACATGGACGACATAGCTGTCGCCACCAATCACTGTGGCTCCTTCCAGCGAACAAACGAAGCACATACATCGGCGGTCAGCGCCGTTCTTTCAGTCGCCGCGGCCCATGATCTCTACTTCAAACTGGAAAAATGCACGTTCCACGTTCCATCAATTGATTACCTGGGGGTAATCCTTGAAAAGGGGATGATGCACATGGACCCTGCAAAGGTCACGGGCGTCCACACGTGGCCCATACCGACAAAAGTCAAGGACGTATGCAGCTTTTTGGGTTTTTGCAATTTTTACCATCCCTTTATCCAAGGATTCGCCAACATCGCCAAACCAATGAACAAACTGACAAGGAAAGATATCGAATGGCATTGGGGACCAGCGCAACAAAGTGCCTTCGAGACACTCAAGAACCGCATCACAAGCAATCCGATCCTCGTTCACCCAGACCCAACAGTACAATATGACCTTGAAGTAGACGCATCAGGATTTGCTGTCGGAGCAGTCCTCATGCAGAAGGGATCTGATGGCAAGAAACACCCAGTGGCATTCTATTCGGCCACTCTCAACGAAGCCGAAAGAAACTACGACATATACAACTTGGAATTCTTGGCCATCGTAAAGGCGTTACGGAACTGGAGATACCTACTGGTGGGGTCACCACACAAGGTCAGAGTATTTTCGGATCATATGAACCTGCAATACTGGCGAGATCCACAGAAAATTAGCCGAAGAGTAGCACGAGAAGTATTGGAGCTGGAGGAATATGACATCGAGATACACCATCTCAAGGGACGAGCCAATGGCAGGGCAGACGCGCTGTCCAGAAGACCAGATTACGACACGGGAGAAAAGGACAATGATCGAGTCACCGTGTTGCCAAACAAAATATTCATACGAACGATAGCGGGGATCACACCAACACCTATCAAACAGGATGAAACATGAATCAAAACGTGGATTAGCCCTCATGAACTCAAGAAAATAGACAGTGTATGGTTCAAGAACAGAAGGGTGGTAGTCACCACAAAAAAGCATGAAGACCTAAGGGGAGTCATAAAGCAATACCATGACGCATTAACGGCGGGACACCCAGGGATAGCAAAGACACAAGAATTGCTAGCTCAACACTACTGGTGGCCAAACATGAAGGCCAATGTCATGGACTACATTCAAGGATGGGCGGAGTGTCAATGGCATAAGGTCAACACTCGACCCACCAAAGCACCGTTCGAACCTATCCACCCTCAAATAGGAGCTACACCTTTCGAAGTCATTGCAGTGGATTTTATAACTAAGTTACCCCAGTCAGACGGATATGACTCAATTCTGACGATCACGGACCATGATTGTTCCAAAGTGTCAATATTCCTACCCTGCCAAGAATCAATGTCGGGAGAAGAAACTGCAATGTTGTACGCCCAGAAGGTACTCCCACGATTTGGACTCCCAAGCAAAATAATCAGTGATCGAGACCCTCGTTCTGCGGTGAAGTTCATGCGAGGACTATGCCAAACCCTTCAAATACAACAAAACATATCGACCGCTTACCATCCAAGGACAGATGGGCAATCAGAACGCACAAATCAGTGGTTAGAGCAATACCTCCGACTATGGGCAAACGAGAAACAAAATAACTGGGCAGCACAACTACCTCTAGCAGAGTTCGCCCATAACAACACGATAAGCAGTACCACAAAACAAACCCCATTTTTCACGCTAATGGGGTATCATCCTAGAGATAAATGGGCGCCAGGGATAATCAACCTGCCCAGCGTATCAAGCAGACTAGAACAACTGATGGACGCCCGTCGGAGCACGCAGGAGAACATGATAAAGGCTCAGAAGTCGTGGGTCAAACATAAAGACATGCCTAGGTATGCCATAGGAGACCAAGTATGGCTAGATGGGCACAACCTACGAACCAATCAACCTGCTGCCAAGCTAGTGCCCAGGAGACAGGGGCCATTTGAGGTCATACAGGTGATGTCCCCTGTGAATTATCAGCTCAAGTTACCCCCGCATTGGAAAATACATGATGTGTTTCACACAGACCTGCTTACGCCTTACAAAGAAACACGCATGCATGGCGTGAACTACTTACATCCACCGCCCGAATTGGTTGAAGGCATGGAAGAATACGAGGTCGAAAAGGTGATAGACTCCAGAAGGTCGGGTCGAGGGCACAAACTCCAATATCTCATCAAATGGAAGGGATACGCGGACTCGGAAAACCAGTGGGTCCCGTGGGATGATGTCCGTGCGGAGAAAGAGATAAGGAAGTTTGCACGATTAAACCCGAGGGCTGAGACTCACATAAAAACAGCCTCGACAGGACCGAAGATACCATCACCCCTCCAATCCTCTAACTCAATGGCCAATGTCCCTCTCACCATTGTCAACCTTGATGAGATCACCATCCCCCATGTCGACACCCTCGACACTTACGACAACAACAACAACATCGACGACCAGTTCTGCTCAGCCTTCGAGCACGTTAGAACCGTCGCCGAGCGAGACCAAGCCGCCCGAGACCTGGCTGAGGCTCGCAGGCGATTCCCCACACCCGCAAGCGGCAGAATGGAAGAAGATGAGGGAGGAGTACGACCTATTGAAGGAGGTGATGTCAGCATGGAAGATGGATCAAATAGTGAAGAGGACTGCAGCGGAGAGGAGGATGAGGATACGACTGCTAACGAGGCAAGTAACAACCAGTCCGCCACCTCCCTCACTACCACCGTTGTCAGAGACATCAATCAGTCCACCACCTCACTCGCCACCACTGTTGTCGACGTGGACGACAGCGAAAGTGAGGACGACAGTAGCGATGAGTCCTACTACGCAGCCCGAGTCGTCTGCATCCAGTGCGACAACCCCCCCAACTATTGCCACTGCGCTCCCATACCTATACCTTTCCAAGTCCGCACCCTTACCAGCGAAGCCGACGATGAGGCACCCTGACCATCTCCAGTTGCTGTTATCTACGGAGCAACGGCGGCGCAGGGATACGAAGCGCGCGGTCTCCCCCCCTATAGGGAAGAACGCGACCCATCGCCCATCACTACGCGCCGAGTGCATGCGACGAGGCTCCCTCTCCGTGCCATATCGCCTACTCCCAGAGGTTTCATCCTCAACAACAGGATGAACTGGGTCCCGATGGTCATCGAACACAATGGGCGAAGAATCCCAGCCAAGTACGTACAAGTCCACATGCTAGACAACCCCGAGGTGTTCGGGACGATGGGAAAGTATTCTCCCATCTACCGAGCAGACATCCACGCCGAACCATGTCGAGACATGGGCCCTGCAGCTGAGTACACTCGCGAAGAGCTCGGCTACTTCCGTGCTGACTTCCGTGGAAAGTGACAGGTAGACGAGGCCCTTGCCAGGTTGGGGGACATCTCCCTCCAAGCCGAGGTAAGGCGCTACCGCACATCCATGGAAGTCGTAGCCGAGCTCGAGCAGGCCATCAAGAAGTTGGAGGATGATATCTTCGTCCACATCAACAGGGCCATGCATTCAGTGCGGAGGCTGGGTCGCGCGCATGCACTCAGGAGGGTGAGAGATGAACACGAGACAGATGTCGGACTTACTATGGTGACGAATTGGGTTGTGGAGTGTGGGCGCTCACCCTTGTAAAGGGGGTGATGTTACGATTCACTATTACTGGTTGTAAGCGGGATGACGAGTCGCTCCCAAATCTTACAAAGGAACTGTCATGGCTTACTCACTTCTTACTGTATGATTACTGATGATGACTGATAGCATGAGTGGACGCTTACCTAGCAATAGTAGTAGTGGCTGTATCGCTGACGAAGGTGTACAGTCAAGATAGGTTATAAGGTAGCTGTCGACTGATGTGGTCGACAGCTTGACTCTCTTGTATCATATTTGAATCTAGTTGGGTTCTCTCTCTTCACAAGAGATCCGCCTCGCGTCTCGCTCTCTTAGGAAGGCACTTTCAAGTGTCCTTACTTCTGGTCACACCTGTGCGTGTTGACACGTGTTGATAAGTCACGTCATATTGTCACCGCGTATACTGCCTAAGTCAGGCCTGGGTCACGACGACCATAACACATAACCTGAAAAGGGCATGGCCAAAAACTCTATTACCTTATCAAATGGAAAGGGTTCCCTGAGAGTGACAACTCCTGGGAACCATGGGATAATGTCTTCACCCCTGATGCGATCACAGACTTCTACCAATGACATCCTGAGGCAGAGGGAGTGCCTGCTCAGGGATATAAGACCACTATGACTGCCAAAAACAACAGCCCATCTTTTCTTTGCTCCACCAGAACCACCTCCATTACAATGCCCTCTCATAGCTCTTCCATTGAGGCCCATGTTGAATGGGCCATGGAATGAGGCTTCTTCTCCTGTGCTGTGACTCCTGACTCCATAACAGAAGGAGATGCTCCCATCATTGCCATGAATGCTCAGCTCATGGACACCCTTGAGAAACTTACCGCTCAGAGTGACCCTGCCATACCACCTCAGCCCACTGAAGCTCCTCCCCCTCTATCCCCTACTTCCCCCCCTGCCTCCTCCCTTGACCCCCACGATGACTTCATTGACTATGAGGGAGTTGCCATGACTCAGTTTGACCCTGTTGATCCTGACTACCCTGACTCCCCTTCTTTCCAAATAACCCTGGCTCAGCTTGCTATCACCCTCTTATGATCTATGGTGAGAATGCCAAGCTCCAAGAAGCATGGTACATCTCCTATTCCACCAACTGCCAGGAAGTCATTGGTAAGATGGGTCATGGTGAGCCCACCTATGGGTGCCCTATCTATCTCAAGCTGGTCCCTGAAGTCATGCCCCAAGTTCTTGGGGATGAACAGCTTCATCACCTCTCTCTTGAGGACCCTTGTGTCTTTGCTGTTGATGAAGCCCTCCATGATATCAACAACCCCCATCTAGAGGCAGAAGTCTCCTGCCTCTGCACCTGTATTGAGTCCCATGCCCAGCTTAAGAAGCAGCAGGATGACCTCAAAGATCAGTGCTGCTGTGTCACAGGGCTTTTGTTCAAAAATGACCTTAGGCTGCAAGGCATTCACAGATGTTTGGAGCAAGGTCATGCCTATTGGCAGATTGCTGAATGGTATGCTGACAGTTGGGAACCTGCTCTCCCAGTACCAAAGCCGGAGATGCCTCTTCTCCCCCACCATGGTGGACTGGTCAAGATGCCATGTCTCCACAGGAACCCACAGGGGAAGCACTGCTGGAAGTGCCAGAGCCTATCCCACCTCAGCTTTAACTGCCCCCTGAAGTGCAAAAAGTACTGTACCAACCACCACTGGTCCAGCCAGTGTCTCTTTCGTCACATCAAACCCTTGCAAGACCTGCAGCCCCCTCCTGGTGTGGGAAATGCATCCACAACACTCCAGGGCACATTGAGATCAACTGCCCCCTTTATGAATGCTGCTGGGGCTGTGGCTAACATGGTCCCTTCATGTTCCTCCAGCGTCACGCTTGCCTGGAGCAAGGTATCTCCTTCTCCGACTTTGAAGACTATGATGACAGGGATGCTGACTTGTACCAAGATGACGACCCACCACAGGGAGGGGAGCACACACAGTTCTAGGTGTTGGGGCAACAAGGACTCTGAGGAGGGGATGGTGTTACAACCTGCTGCCTGACTCATGAGAAAAACCTGCCTTATTTGGTAGGACACATAGTGCTGGAGACCCTTAAGATTCTTCTCCAGCAAAAACAGGGCCATGGGGCCACTTCTTTTCCTTACTTTAGCAATGGACTTACTTCTTATGGTTACTTTCTTGTCCATATATGGTCCAGCCCCATTCTATTCTTAGCACTGGCTTCTTGACCATATGACCTGCTTCTTTTCTATTGTTCTCCCTCTTTTGGATGTTTCCTCTCACACTTCCCTCCCATGTGATTACTGTGGACTGCTGCACATTGCTGCAGATGGTGCCATCTATTTGTTCCCTACAAACATACATTTATCTATATAAACTGGACTCTTAGGTTGTTACGTTTGACTGGACGTATCGACTCGACTTGAGCACTGGGTGTGGTGAACCAGTTGTACTGGCAGTGCTGACGCAGGGAAGTCCACACTTCACCTGCAGATGGTCATGGATAAGGCACCGACAGTATGCGTGAGCATAGGGAATCACCCTAGGCGGAGTTGTGGATATACGAGCAATGGATCCAAGGCGATGGACCTCCAATCGTCGTAGAAGGGAGTGGGAAGTTGACAAGTCGTCGGGACTTGGATGCAACTCTGTGTCTGTGACAGTCTGAAATTGATATGATTTAAGAACTCAGACCTAAGGTCCTTGTTTGCTATGAGTACATGTTATATATGAATCGAGAAGCGCCACTACTGGTAGTTGCGGTACTAGGATTGCCACTAATACTACTAGTACCAGTATAAGTATGAGGTCATATGGAACTGCGCCGAACGAGACAGAAGGTTACAACTGATAAGAGTGGGTCATGAGACCGAGAAGGCGCGCGGGGGCAGGAAGTACGAATCAAATGGGGAAATGGTCCCAATAATAGCCCATATGGTGCTGAACGCTGTGACAAAAGTTCGGACAAAACGATCAACATATGAGGCACGCATGACCAATCGTAATATAGGTACCTTGTATCCTTAGACTCAACTTCTTTACCAAAACAGTGCTTGTATTCCCTTCACTGGGTTACTTCAGATCTGTGTGCCCTCAAGTCTTGGACTTCCCTCTCACATCAAGTGTACTACACTTGATACTTGTCATCCACTTAACCCTTGCTGATTATAGGCTCTTGTTCCCTTGCTCAGAAACCTCTGAACCTGACTCACACTCATCGTGTAGAACACCTCCACTGTGGTGTTACAGTAACCTTGTGTGTGACACATTGACCAGGAACTGCAT
This sequence comes from Lactarius quietus, assembly GCA_015025155.1. Taxonomy (NCBI): domain Eukaryota; kingdom Fungi; phylum Basidiomycota; class Agaricomycetes; order Russulales; family Russulaceae; genus Lactarius; species Lactarius quietus. The sequence continues at coordinate 46,531 of WITN01000393.1, read as the reverse complement.
CGTCACTTGAGGCCTTGCATTTGATGGCATGCATGTGGCTTGGAGTGCAATCCATATTGAGTGCATCCAGGACATGGTGAGATGGGTGGCTGACATGTGACATCTGATGTAAGCCATCAGTGGCTTCCACTGCTTCAGGCCTACCAGAAGATGTTGAAGTGCTGCCAGAGGGTAATGGAAGGTCCTCATCAGCATTGAAGGTCCAATCAATTTCCAATGCATCCTTCAGAGTACCATTGGGTTGGAGTGCATGCCCAGGTTCAGATGGAGTTGAAGACATAGCACAGTAGTGTAGACCTGTAGTAAGAAACAGTAGCAGGGTGTGATGACTTTGAAAGTACACCAAGATGTACTGTTTTTAAGCAATTTTTTGGTGCAATACAACCGGTGTCCCCCAACAGAACCAATTCTGAACCACTCACCATTGAGCCCCCTGGTTTAACAAACCCAAGAGCAGGGTACTGACAGCAACAGCACACAAAACACGATGGGTTTGGGAAGGTCCAGAGCATAGTCAGGCCTGATGTCATGCACTTTGGGGCATAGTCAAAGGGTCCATGCAATCTGTGAGAAAAGAGACTGGGTAATTGAGTTAGTGTATCCATGGAGGAAAGGATGCTCACTGTAAGGGGAAAGATCATGAAATCCTGAAAGGCAAGAATGAAGGGGTGAAGGCATGATTGAAGAGGACATCTTGTCATCTTGCAGAGCCAACTGGAGAACACAATGCTCTTGAACAGCACAATCGAAGAGGACATCTTGATGACTTAATGATGCCATTTCCTGAGGTGGCATAGCTGAAGAGTGTCTTACTGCAGGATGGGGAAGACTTGAAGAGGAGGAAGATGACAATCAATAAGGAAAGGATACATGCAGCAGTAGTGGCACAGGGTTGCTTTGCCACTCAAATTCCCACAGTGCTTGTAAAGGACTTTGAATCTCAGACCAAGTGTCAACTAGTCCACATGCAGCAATTTCACATAGTTGTATTCTCAATTGTCCTTCAATATATTGACTTTCAATAAATTTGGGGTTCAGTTTGAACCTGTTATAACACATTCAGAGGGTTCAGGAAACTTCTGAACCCTGAATGGAACCATCAGTCCAGTCTGGGTCTAACACCAAACCTAAACCTCAAATTGGGGTCCAGTTTGGTCTGGTTTGGGTTTGGACTGAAGTTTGGAACCAAATTTTGCAAACACTAGTTGAAATGTAATAAGTACATACATATCTTATCTATAGCAGTTACAACATTACAGGTAGTATATGTACATATAATTACCATATTAGGGTATGACATTATGCACAAAGTGGGTGCAAACTCCAATCTGAAGAGCACAACCCTTATAAGTGTCACATGTGGTGATATTGGAGTGTTCTGGGGTGTTCCACATCAGGTGTCACTGAAAACATGATATAGTGGACACCCTTACTCATCACTTATCATGTAATGGACATGGTGTGACCATAGGGACCAATTTTCCTATATATAGGGGAGTAGAGCCCCTCTGAATATACAAGTCATTCACTCTATGCAACACTTGAGCTACCACTCTACACACACTCTATCAAGTCTCTTAACCTTTACAAGGTGAGACTCCATAAACCTGCTTTGCTGCACTGGTTGCTGCACAACAGTTTGGACATGTATAATATTTTTGATAATTTTCACTTGAGATAATAAATACAAACATATTAATGAAGTAAGCATGGAAAACTTAAGTCAATTACTGAGTGGGGGTGGGTAATACATGGGAATGTAGGGTACAGGGTAGGGATACTGTGTGAGGGGCTGGGGGAGGTGACTAAATGATGACAGGGCAGGCTGTGAGAGAGAAAGCAGACCCGTGAAGGCATAGTGAGGTGCATGCATTGGTGTGTGCATTTAGACAGGCTGGGAGGAGAGCAGCAAGGAGGGGGGCTGGTGCAGGGGGTATTGATGGCACAGAGTTTGGGGGTGCTGACTCTGAGGCCCTTGCTTGGGAATTGGCAGTGGCTGAGTGTGCATTGGTTCTAGCATGCTTGCCTGATTGCTCACTGGCACCATAAGGGTCTTGATCCAAGTAATTCTGCTTACAGTTAAGTTCACCAATGAGCTCTACTGAAAGGGCACTGTTAACTTTGCCCCAGCATTTTCCACCCCAGTCTGTGCCCATGTGCCTAGTGGTTTCTGGCCAGGAGAGCTGATTTGGGGCAATCACCTTCTTTTGGGAAGCTGGCCATCACTGCTTGCTGACATGACTACAGAGAGGTGGGAGTGAATTGAATGAACTGACTTCACCATCTTCACTGTAGTGCTCAGGGCCTGAGTGAGAAGCTGTAATGACAACATGATGAGATCATTGACAGCCGATATGAATGGAACAGCAGCATTCTCTTGATTGGTGTGTTACATCATGATAGGGAGGTTCACTCAGTGTGAGTAAATTGTCTATACACAGTGGTGTAAGGCAACAAGTCTGGTCTAATCTGCTGTGCTGACTTCACATAAAGTCAGGCAGATTGGTTCTGGAGTACTAAGTTTGAAGAGAACTTATAGAGCTTCTGATGAGGCTTTGTAAGCCCTTATGTCACTGAGGATGAAAGAGAATACTGAGAGGAAGTGGAGGAGAGGGAACAGCAGTCACTGAGGAATCAAATCAAGTCTGATGTTGTCTGTACTGTAAGATACAAGAAGTCAAGTCTGAAACTACCAGAGCCAGAGGGGCTCAACTATATAGTTACAGAGAACAATGGAGTCCCAAGAACAATAGGTGTCACTAGAACACTGGATGTCACAAGAACAATAGGTAAGTAATGACAATAGGACTGAGACAACAGTGTCTCAAAGTCACATGATTAAGACAATCACCTTGCTTGGCAAGGTCATGGGGTGAGTGGTATTTATGTAACAAATCTGTCCACCTCCTTTTCCTGCAACCACCACCATCCTATGCCTGATTCCAATACTTTCAAAATAAAGCTGCTCAACGTTCAGAGGGTCCTAATGGAACCAACCCATCTTGACCTTGATTGCCTTCTCTCCCTCTCATGTGTCACTTCCACACACCCAGTATGACTCTCTTAGCAGCTTCACAGTCGCTGAGGTCACTAGTTTTTCTCCCTGTGCTGACACTCCAGAACTTTCCTTCTCCCCTGAGGAGGCCCTTAGGGCTCTCCAATCAACTGTTGACTCTTTGCTTGCTGTGTTAACAGCAGAAGTCAAGGAGCTGAAGACTCAGGTCTCCACCTTCAAGGTGTTGACACAGTATGGTTCTTAGGGCCATGTGTCGTAGTAAGGATGTTTGAGTCATCCTGTTTCCATATTGGTATCTATGGACTATCTATGGACCATCTTTTATCCTATTGTTATCATGTGACTTTCTGTATATAGAAATCCTTTTGTTCTTGTTATTTAGATACTGGTATTAGGTTACATTAGTGTCACCTGACTGAGGTCTGGCCTCTTAGTATACATCCTGTCCAATCAGGTTATTGTTTGTAGTCCTACAATATTACTGTACTAACCCACCCGTGGCTCAAACATAATCCTGCACACAGACCATCCCTTGGGGTATATAAGGGTGTCTGTTTCTGCGTCTACACTTCAGAGTTCTCTTCACCTCTGAAGTGTAAGTCCTTTCTCTACTATAGCTTTTCACCTTAGCTCACTCTACTATAGATTGTGCTCTATCTAGGTGTGTAGTATAGTGCAACAGAGTTCTCTTCACCTCTGAAGTATTGCACTCTATCTAGCTTCCTTGCTTACTCTAGCCATCAGTATGCTATCTGTGCATCACAAGGTCCCTGCCAAAGGGACTGACTCCTTGAAACCCACCCCTCAGAAACCTGCTGCCTCACCTAAACTCTCTGCCCCACCTCGTGTGCCAGCTAAGCTGACTGCTTCCAGCCCCCCTTCCCACCCCTCTTTTGCTAAGGTGGTTCAAGCCCCTGCTTGGCCTAGCCTGGTTATCAAACAGACTGCCATGTTCACTCCTGATGGGGATTCGATCATTGCAGTGAAATGCTCACCCCAAGATAAGATATCATTTCCTTCCTCAATGCCACTCTCACTCCCTCCCCCCATCAAGTCACTTTGTCAGCAGTGTGCTGGACAAAGACTTCCCTTGTGGTCATGGCAGGGCCTGACACTATGGCACACCACGTCAATGCTGCCTCAAACTTCATTTCCAATTCCCTTGCCCCCTTCCTCTCAGCCAACCTGGCTACCCCCTTCCTGTATCCTCAAGAGAGAATGTCTGCTGGTCCTGCCTCCTTATCAACAGCATCCCAACTGGAGTTTCAGATTCTCACAGGGCCTATGAGCCTTCTGAGTGCCATGATGCGCTCACAGTGGACAACCCAGTCTACTGTACCCTATGACTTACACAGCTCCCTTCCTGGGTGCATAAGCCATCTACTTACACTTCTGGGTCATGCTCATCTCTTATGGTTGCTTTTGGGGACCCTGATGGGGAAACCCTGAAGAGCCTCTTAGCTGGCCAGACCCTTTTTGCCTTTGGCTATGTGGGTGAACTCAAGTAATAGAAGCAGAAGCCCTGTGGGAAACTGTGTGGTGCTGAAGCATCCAACCCCTCTCCATGGGGGTTCTTCCCCATAGAGTGGCCCTCTTTGAGGTGACACTTCTTTACCCAATTCTCACCCCACCTTTTCTTCTTCTACTAGGGGCTATGTGTAACGTCTCCACTGAACGTTGATCCAACTTGGATCCGATGGGTCTTCCTTGCTTCAACTCTGAGCAAAGTGCACGGCTTCTGAACTCAGGAACGATTTGAACGACTTGTAAAGGGGAAAACAACCAATAAGGTCCCCTAAGACCGCCTAGCTTGAGGTTCGTTACAAGGTGGCAACACCTAACACTTTAAGTTGGCAACAAGATAGTCACAATGAACAATGACTCTGCTATGAGACTGTCTGATCTTCCTGAGAGAAGTACAGGTGGATATCAAGACAACTAAGCTAGCGAACCATAGCGCAACTTGTACAGTATTTATAGTAAGTGTCCATCAAGATATGAAGCCGACACATATAGTATGAGTAAAGATCACAAAGGATTACTCACACATCAATAAGCAAATGTCTAATCACATCAGTAAGCGAATGAATAAGTGAATGTCCAAGCATCACAAAGCATGAGTAAGTGTGCGACTAAGCAACACTAAACAATCAGTAATCAACGAATAAGCATGAGGAGAGAATGTCATCCACAACAGTAAGCCAATAATAATGCATCAATAAGCAATGGCTTTGGCGCTAACACAGGCGCTCCTTGGACTAATCCATTTTGAACACATACCCGAAAGGGGATCAAGCCACAGCCCACTGGAGTGCGTCCCAACATCAAGCCGCTGGTCTTACACCACGCAATCGCTATTTGTTGTCATTGGTCGTCTTCAGGACACAACTGTCTTCCGCCAAGTTCCACTGGCTTCTTCCAACGTCCCCTGACTTATGGGTTAGGTCAGATACGTACTGTGACCCGGGACCTTTCTTCCATCCCGCAAGTCCCGTGACTTATCGATTAGGTCAGCTCCATGACCTGGGACTTCGTCACATGACCATGTCACGTGACCCTCATCCTTCCTGTGATAATCTTCCTGCCAGCATCTGGGGTTCTACCGTGAGTGATCATGTTACTCACGAGCTGGCGGACCTTGCACACCTCATCATAGGCTAGGTAGCTGTTGTCTTCTGCCGCTACAAGTGCATGTACGGCCTCTTCTTCTTTGATGTCCTTTTGATCACGTGCCATCCAGGTATGCGCCTCTGGGTAATCATGGCAGTTCTTCCAGTGTTCATGAAGACACTTGTGCTGTTTGCGGCTTTGAGCAAGGTCTGAGCGTAACACTATGTCTTAGCTTAGGTCCAGGTGGGCTTCACCTCCTTATCCCCCCCTTGGCATGCTCTTTCTTTCCATATGAGCATTGGCCCTGACACTCAAAGGCCATTGGCCCTACTACAGTTTCCTCTGGGAGGGTTCCAACTTCTTATTAATTTCTCCACCATTACCCCATTTTCATTACCTTTAACTGGCTGTGGAAGGCATCTTTCTGGATTTTTCCCCTTAGGTGTCTTGGCCCCAATATGGCCCTGGAGTTGGTCCCCCAGTATCACTTGTCACTAGAAGGTGGGGAGATTCCTTTTGAAATCATTGGACCAGGGGGCATGGCACTTTATGTTGGTTGAGGGAGATAGGTTGTTTGTGGGGTTTTTGTGGGCCACAGACAAGTGAGGGGCACTGCACAAGTTAGCGTTCAAAGTAGTGTCTAGTTAGGTTTGAGGCTGGCTTTGTATGTATGCACTGCTCTGGGTTATAAATCAATTCAAAAAAAAAAGTAACAAATCTGTCAAAACCTTGCACTGACAAATGTATGATAATCTACACAAACATCGCACTCGGAGACCTCTTCTCTCCTAATTCCTGACTTGTTCATGGCAGACAGCAGGGTTTCCAGACTTTCTCTTCTTTGCAGCAATGTTGCTGCTGTTTGTGGTCATGTGCTTGTAGAAAATGGAGAAAACATATTGTCCTGCTCTGTGTTCTTCCTTGCCACCCAATGTGATAACAACATTCACTGGCACATCTTAGTTCATGATCCTCACATGGTTCATGCAATGTTTTATTCTCATACAGTACTTCTACTTATTTCTCCTTGTCTTCCCTTCACAACCACCCTACACTTTCTTCAATTGGAACCTACTGCAACACTGTGATTTTCACATGTTCACCGTTGGTTCTGTTGTTGTCTGTGCTGCTCATTTACTTGTTTTCTTCCTTGCTCACTAAACCATGCAGGCTTTGTACACTCAATGTGGAAGCCATCTGGTCCATCTTGCTTGGCACTACCTGATGCCAAAGGTAACTTAGGACACAGAGAAAACCATGATTATAACACACCCCATGCAGTGGTTGCAGGTCCTAATTTTTGGGAAGTTAACTACCAAAGTGCACAGAGATCTGGGGTGTGATACAATCATTGGCAGGTGAGGCTTGTTCTCCAATGTTCACTCCCAGGCCACCTGGGCCAGTGTGTTAGTCACCTTACTGACAAAAGCCAAGGCAGAGGTGAGGCTGCTTGCTGTATTCTAGGTGACATGTATGTGCTGTTGAGTAACATTGGGCATGAAAAAGATAAAAGGTGAAAGTTTGGATGTTCCTGTCACATGTCCCTGGAAATTTGAAGAGCTGTTTAAGAATATTTTGCTTGCTGCCACAGCCAAGCAAGGTCTGTGTCAGCAATGATGATGCCTAGTGGGAAACAGGAACAATGGCAAAGGTAAAAGGTCATCAGTCAGACTTCCTTTCTTGGTAACCACCACCACCTCAGACACGTCACTGCAACAAAGTCTGGTGGGGCTACTAGAGTACTCTACACACTCATATACCTCTCATCTACTATGACACGCACTCATAAAAGACAATAAAATCTCACACCAAGTGGGAAAAATGGAGAAAAAACCCACACTGGTGGACCAGAATGCCAGCACCCTCCCCCCTGCAGGCTAAAAATGTGTACTCCATTCAATGATGGCCACACAAACACAAGGAAAAGAAGTCCCACCAGCAGACCAGAATGTCCCAAGCAGAGAAGCATTCCTGGGACCAGTGAGGGTGGCACTTGAAAAGGAGGGCTACTTCAAATTTAAGTTCAAAATGGATGAGGTCATAACAGCTACATCATTACTCACCGCATTCAAGCTAATCTATGAAAGGCACTTTGCAAAAGTATCCTCAGATGCTCAAAGAGCACTGCTTGCATTCAAGATGTTACTAGGAGCATTAGCACTGGACAAGCCACAAAGGCAAGGAGAGGTGGCAGAAGCTAGCATATGCAAGCTAGGCAAAAACCTGGAGGGAGCAATAAAAAAAGGGATTGACAAGCTGAGCAAGATCATTGAAACTTTGGTAGCTTGTCACAGTTTGACATCGTATGGACTAACAATCAGCATCATTACGAAGTCTCGGAGTTCGGGATGCTTACTATACGGTTATGACTACGATAGTAAGCTCTCATTAGTCATGGACACTTATGCGTCGCCGGCATTTGGGTTCACCGGTGTTTCAGGTATTTGTAGGAGAGATAGTGACTCAGTCCTAGGATAGTTGTACTAGGGTTCAGTATTCTAAGCTGCGCTTTAAAGCCAGCGCATAACTGTATATAAGTCGTGTAGTAAAGACCAAGGCTCTCTAGCTTGGTCTTCTTGAATCATCACCATCCTCGTCTTTCACTTTCCAATCTATTGATTGAAGCTTGCCCTTTGGGTACCCTAGTGTCTATTCAAATTGACCTAGTGGCTGTGCAACTAGCTAAGTTGCCAGTGATATCGTCATTCATCCTTACACTCGAACGTCACGTTGTAGACCTGTTCAAGTCGAACAAGCGTTAGGTGATAACGCTACATTAAGACCAAGCTCCAACGTGGCGTCATCAGAAACTACTAGAGAACGTTGTCTGAACTGTGACGACCTCTGGTTTCAACACAGAGGCGCTGACAACGTACCACAATGATTTTGCAAGAACACCGAGTACCGGTATAGTAAAACCACAGGTACTGAAGGATATCACGCCCGCAGTCGAGAAGACAATTGGACCGTCGCAGTTGAGTTTCTTTACGATCGATACGTTTGGGTTGAAATTCGTTGGTTTCAACTCAAGGAAGGAGAAGGAGAGTGGGAAGGATTTCGAGCAGCCTTGGAAGATCTAGGTTGCGACATTTACATCAACGAACTCACGCAAGAAGAAGTGCAAGAATTAAGCACTGCAAACCCAAGACTACCGTCCACTACACCACCCCCATCACCAAGTACCAAGAGTAACACATCTCTTGAAGAATGAGTATCCTCCCCGTCACAACAAGGAGTGACCTTAGCAATCGCAACAGAATCATTACGATTAGGAGCAATGACAACTCTCACATCTCATGTTCAAACTCAAGCTGCTATGGGAAGTTTGTCTACACAACCAGTCTATTCCCTCACTGACTCACCAGTGGCACCAACGGTCACGGCATTTCGAGCACTCACGGACCCTCAAAACCAACAAGGACCTCCTCCTCCAAACCCACCGACTGGAGGAGGTGGAGGAGGTGGAGGTGGAGGAGGAAACAGTGGAGGAGCAGGACCACCTGGAGGAAACCCACCAGCACCAGTACCAGCGGTACAAGCACCCCTACCAGCGGCACACAACAAATTCTGTGGCAATCCACCTGCGGTCTTTGCGGGTGATCGCGAGAAAGCAGAAGAATTTCTAATGCAATGGAGCTTATATGAAGGAATCAATTCTACCCACTCCATTATGCGCAACCCATATCAAAAAGCTATGTTGTTTCTCACTTATGTTCAGGGAACTGCGGTTACTGAATGGGTAGGATCAATGGTGGCTTGGCTACGAGTACAAGTGGATGTTAACGGACGAGACCCCTTCAACAATTGGCTATGGTACAACACCCATTCCTCGTTTATGAGACAATACGTGGACACACTCAAAGAAGAAAAAGCGCAAACAGAGTTGCGTAGGGGAATCAGAATGGAAAGAGGAGACATTGATGCGTACATGGCCCCATTCAAACAATTGGTCAGATACACTGGCTACAACATAGATCAACCAATGGTTCTTGATCTATTCGCAAATGGGTTACCGACCAAACTACAAGAAACCATCTATCTTCACGATGATCCTACAGATTATGAGGATTGGAAAAGAGCAGCCATTAAACGACAGGGCCAATACCTTCATCTGAAGAACAAGATCGATCAGTACAGAATGCCGCAATGACCAAACCCCCAACCACAAGCAAATTGGAGACAACCACAACCACAAGCAAATTGGAGACAATTTAGACATCACCCAGACGCAATGGATACGTCTGCAGATCGAGCCAGGGCTAGAGGGCGGTTGGCGCAAGCAGAAGATGTCTTGACTCAGCCAAGACCTTATCTTAACAATTCCCAACCCCCATTCAAACCTCGCGAGGGGTTCTTGCAGAGGAGACAACCTCCAGACCTCAGGGAAGTAACTTGTTATAACTGCCAAAAGAAAGGACACCTCAGTCGCAATTGTTCCCAGCCACGCCAAACACGTCAACCACAAAGGCCATATAGCAATTCTCGTGGTCTAGAAATAGTGGATGATCGCACCGAAGTAGGTGAAGATCTCCACATCGCTCAAATGGTAGCAGATGGCCGCACTACCGAGGAAAGGAAGAATGATTGGCTGCGAACTGCGGCTAATGAAACTGAAGAATTCAAAGCCATGGCGATGCAGGAGTTGATGGGAAATAAGGATTTTGGGGACGCCTGAACCCAACGGCCTGGGTGAGGGCATTACGTTGCAATGCTGTATACATAACTCGTTTCCGTTCTATGCGAATTCCAGTATCGATTCGAACCAGCAGCAACAAGGCCAACATAAAAACACTTGTGGACTCGGGGGCCATGGACAATTTCATAAATCCTCGATTCGTGAAACGAATGGGATTGGGTGGTGTAGCCTTGCTACCCAACCAAAACAACTATTCAATATAGATGATACCCATAACAAAAAGGGATCAGTCACTCATTTTGTCGATTTACAAATATTGACAAAAGGAATCGTCAGGAAAATGAGATTCCTAGTTGTGGACATCGGGAAAGAAGATATCCTCATCGGATACCCATGGCTCAGTACCTTCGAACCGAAGTTTAGCTGGAAGCATGGGACCATTGACGAACAAGTCCTACCAATCATAATTAAGTCATGCCACCCTACCGTCAATACCAGTGTGGTAGCCCACTTACTTTCTGAAGCGACAAAACACAACATCATCGCCAAATTAGAAACGCAATGTTCTATTAGAAGTATGGCTACCGAACTCGCTATTGCCGCAGAAACCAAAAAAGACACCTATATACCGGAAGAATATAACGAATTCAAGAGGGTCTTCAGCGAGGAAGAATCCCATCGATTTCCTCCCTCTCGAGAATGGGACCACGCCATTGAGTTCAAAACAAACACTCCGGATCACATTAACTGTTCCATATACGAACTCTCCCAATCGGAAGATAAACCATTACAAGAGTTCATCACGGAACAGCTCAACAAGGGGTATATCAGACCCTCTAAATCGCAGTACGCTTCACCTTTCTTCTTTGTGAAAAAGAAGGACGGAAAACTACGTCCAGTCCAGGATTATCGCTGAATCAACGAGTTCACCATCCGCAATAATTATCCCTTACCACTAATCCAAACTCTCATCAAAGACCTCAGTGGTGCACACATCTACACCAAACTTGACATACGATGGGGATATAACAATATCCACATTAAAGAGGGAGATGAGCACAAAGCCGCGTTCAAAACACCATATGGACTTTTCGAACCTACAGTGATGTTTTTCGGATTAACAAACTCACCCGCTACATTTCAAGCGATGATGAACCACATATACAGGGATACAATTGCGAAACATGACGCGAAGGGGACCACTATTCGCGTCTACATGGATGATATTGGTATCGCCACTCGGACCAACTTAACTGATCACATCAATGCAGTCCAAGATGTGTTAACAATCGCAGCGAAATACGACTTATTTTTCAAGCCGGAGAAGTGTACCTTCAACTCACCACTTCTCGATTACCTGGGGGTAATCCTTGAAAAAGGGGTAACACGCATGGACCCCATCAAGATTGCTGGCATAAAAGACTGGCCGACGCCAACCAAAGTTAAGGACATATGATCTTTTCTGGGTTTTTGCAACTTTTACCGTCTATTCATCAAAGGATTCGCATCAATTGCCAAACCATTGAATGAACTCACAAAGAAAACGACGGAATGGCGTTGGGGCACAATGGAACAACACGCATTCAACATATTGAAGAAACGTGTCACAAGCGAACCGGTACTTGCACACCCGGTATTACAAGACCAATTCGAATTAGAAGTAGATGTGTCAGGATTCACGGTGGGAGCAGTACTATTACAGAAGAAAACTGATGGCAAAAGACACCCCATAGGCTATTATTCCGCAACGCTAAATGTGGCAGAACGAAACTACGACATCTATGACCTTGAACTACTAGCCATCGTCAAAGCACTACGCCATTGGAGACCCTTGCTAGCAGGATCGCCTCACAAGATCAAAGTATTTTCAAACCATATGAACTTGCGATACTGGAGAGAACCTCAGAAAATCAGTAGACGAGTCGCAAGGGAAGTGTTGGAATTATCAGAATACGATCTCGAAATTCATCACATAAAAGGAACCGCAAACGGACGAGCAGACGCGTTATCAAGACGACCCGACTATGATCATGGGGAACAAGATAACGAAAATGTCACGGTGTTACCAGACAAAATATTCATACGAACCACAACAACACACCGTACCGGAATGCCCATCCATTTGTTTGCAACAATTGCAGTAGAAGAATTGATGTCGACCAATAGCAAAGATGTCCAAGATGAAAGTATCATAAAACCATGGGTAGATCCACACAAACTCAAAAGGATCAACGGAATATGGTACAAAGAAGGCAGAAGGGTAATTACCCAGGGAAGTGAAAAGCGAAAATCGATAATCGCCACTCACCATGATACCCCAGTGCATGGTCACCCGGGGATCAACAAAACTGGCAAAATAGTTGAAAGATACTATTGGTGGCCAACAATACGACAAGATGTATTGGCATATGTTAGAGGATGTGCAGAATGCCAACGACACAAAGTCAACAATCGCCCTATTAGGGCTCCATTACAACCTATATTCCCTAAACCGGAAGCTATGCCATTTCAGACTATCGCTCTCGACTTTATCACTAAATTACCCATCGCGCAGGACTATGATTCAATCCTTACAATCACAGATCACGACTGTACCAAGGCGTCCGTGTTCATTCCCTGTAAAGAAGAGATCAATGCGGAAGAAACAGCTGCGCTGTATATCAAACATGTGTTCGTGCGGTATGGATTACCAAACAAGATCATCAGCGATAGGGACCCCAGATTTGCATCCAAATTCACAAGAGAACTATGCAAACAACTAGGGATCAACCAGAATATATCCACCGCATATCACCCTCGTACAGATGGACAATCGGAGCGAACCAATCAATGGCTCGAACAATATCTCCGCTTTTGGGTAAATGAACGACAGGACAATTGGAATCTTTATCTTCCAATCACAGAGTTCACGCATAACAATTGGCCCAATGAAGCCACAGGGCAGTCTCCATTCTTCTTATTGATGGGACATAATCCCTGTGCTGATTGGAATTCAATGCCCAGTCCCCTTCCGCAAGTGGTGTTGCACCTTGACCAATTCAAACAAGCACGGGAACATGCTCAGAAGCAAATTATCAAGGCCCAGAAGTCGTGGATATTACATAAAGATACGCCCAAGTTCCAAATAGGGGATCGTGTATGGCTGGAAGGGCGTCACCTGAGAACTTATCAACCAAGCACCAAACTTGCGCCGAAGAGACATGGACCCTTCCAGATCGTTCAGGTGATGTCCCCTGTCAACTATCGATTGGAATTACCCGCCAAATGGAGTATTCATGACGTGTTTCACATCGATCTTCTCACCCCCTATCGAGAGACTTCCTTTCATGGACCAAATTTCCCAAGACCTCCCCCTGAATTAATCGATGGAGAAGAGGAATATGAAATCGAGAAAATTCTAGACCAACGGCAATTCGGCAGAACAAGGCGCAAACAATTTCTCATCAAATGGAAGGGGTATCCAGACTCGGAGTCGCAGTGGGTCAATGCCACTGATGTACATGCCCCTGACGCCTTAGCTGAGTTCAAACGGGGTTTAAATCCTACTTCCTCACATATAAAGACAGGTCATTCACTAGACGAAGCACATCAGTTCTTCCTTCGTCGAACAATGACCACTTCCCCCTCTGCCTCTTCACAAACCTCTTATCATCTCCCTGCTACTACTCAACCGACTTATGCCGAAGTCGCCGCCGCCTTCCGATGCATTGGGCCCGGGGATGTCATCCCCGAAACCCCTGATGTATGCGGACACGACGCTGGAGGATTGGAGGAAGACCAATCGGAAATGGAGGAGGGAGCTCCTACTCGCATTGAGAATATCCTTACTCCACAGATGCTTATCTCGGTGCCAAAAGTCTCCAACCCCGGTGACGTGGTCCCAGTTTGTGGAGACTGTAAGCAAACCGCCCTGTCATGTCCAGGTCACCCTGACACCAACGACTCCCACATCCACTACGATTGCGGACAACTCATCTACAATTGCACATGTAACAATGACCCCGTCCACGTCCCTCTGCCGCCAACGCCTCGATATATCAATGTTGACCCCCCTACCAACGTCATCATGGACCCCGCAATGTCCTGGGGTATTCACATCCGCGCCACACTCCGAGCTCGGGAAGACGACTTGGATAAAGAAAATCAAGATCCCCGCCAAGTATCGGGATCCCAAGATGAAGGGGTACCACTTGTGCCGAGGAGGACGAGGCGAGGAAGAAGAGCTGGTGTGGCAGCACCAAAGGAGAGTCCTTGTTTCCCAGACTACCGAGGAGGCGGAGTACAAGCTGAACGACAACAAGCCCAGGACAAGGCTGACGCCCCAGATGGATTCGAACTAAACATACCCCCTAGGTTCATCACCTTTCGCATGACCGAGAATGGTCATGTCACCACCGCCAAGTACATCCATGTGATGCCGGGTAAGAACCCCATCGTGTACGGATGTATGAAGAAAGGAGGGGAGATCCAACAAGGTGAAGTTCATGCCGCTCCTGATTTCGATGCCGTGGATAACAACCGCCATTATACGCATGACCAATTGCGGTATTTGCGACAGGATTATGGTGATCGCCACGGGGTCAACTTGGCCATGGGGCAGATCCCTGATCGGTCGCTATGGGCGGAGGTCCTTCGATACCGAGCTATCACCAGTCGGTACTCCGAGCTTTCAGAGCAAATCACCGCTCTAGAAAATGAACAGTACGTCATTGGTAATGAAGTCAGGAAGTGTACGCGTCGTCTGGAAGAGGCAAACAGGTTGCAGTGGATCATGGATCAGGAAGTTTTGGTCAGTCGAGATGCGACTATTATTCCTTGGGTGTTTGAACAAGGACGTTCTACCTGAAAAAGGGGTAATGTCACGGTTTGACATCGTACGGACTAACAATCAGCATCATTACGAAGTCTTGGAGTTTGGGACGCTTACTATACAGTTATGACTACGATAGTAAGCTCTCATTAGTCATGGACACTTACGCGTCGCCGGCATTTGGGTTCACCGGTGTTTCAGGTATTTGTAGGAGAGATAGTGACTCAGTCCTAGGATAGTTGTACTAGGGTTCAGTATTCTAAGCTGCGCTTTAAAGCCAGCGCATAACTGTATATAAGTCGTGTATTAAAGACCAAGGCTCTCTAGCTTGGTCTTCTTGAATCATCACCATCCTCGTCTTTCACTTTCCAATCTATTGATTGAAGCTTGCCCTTTGGGTACCCTAGTGTCTATTCAAATTGACCTAGTGGCTGTGCAACTAGCTAAGTTGCCAGTGATATCGTCATTCATCCTTACACTCGAACATCACGTTGTAGACCTGTTCAAGTCGAACAAGCGTTAGGTGATAACGCTACATAGCTAACCAGAAAGAATTCCACAGCACATTGAAGAAAATGGAGGAGTCAGCTACAGCAATTTACAAGGCATTAGACAATGTAGGAAAGAACCTAACAGTCATCACAGACACCTCAAGCAAGCTCACCAATATGGTGAGTTTGTTCAAGGAGATACTAATGGCTGCCCCAAAAACCAGCCCAAATGCCAACTGCACCAGCAACAAAACCCCTTACAGACCTGAGGATCACTGCCAGGTCTTAGTGGACATGTTCAATAAAGAGGCTTCCAACATAAGCCTCAAAGAAATGAAGAGCAGAATGAACAAGCTCATAGCAGAAGAGTCAATGGAGTTGCCATTGGGTGCCGAAGTGCAACAAGTCATCAAACTGTGAAACAGGGGCCTCATTTTGCAGTTCAACACAAAGAACAAAGCTCAGTGGTTCAGTCAGCCTGAGATAGAACTCACAGTGCTACAAAAATTTGACAGCTCAGCAATACTTAAGGAACAAACTTACCAGATGCTGATGCCCAGAGTACTGGTAACCTTCAAACCAACAGCAGATGGCAGCCTTTGAGAAATTGAGGAAATCAACTGTCTGCACACAACTGCCATATGCAAGGTGAGGTGGATCAAGCCGGTCTACAGAAGAACGCAAGGGCAACACTTGGCACATCTCACATTATCAGTGAGCTCCCCGGAAGCAGCTAACATACCCATTAGGGACAGCATTTACATCTGCAGCATCCAAGCATACCCAAGGAAGCTGAAGATGGAGCCAAAACAATGCATGAAATGCAGGAAGTGGGGGCACTTCGCAGCGGAATGCCTAGAGGAAAAAGATGCATGTGGTGACTGCAGGGAGGATCACCTCACAAAAGACTGCCCAGATAAAGAGAAACACTTCTGCATCTCCTGCAAGAGCAATGACCATGCCAGCTGGGACAGGGGTTGTCCCAAATTCAAACACAGAGTAGAGCAGACAGACAAAAGCCACCCAGAAAATGTACTGACATATTTCCCCACAGATGAGGACTGGACCAGGTACATCAGACCTGAAAAGGTGGATCTTGATGAACAGTTCCCAGCAAAATTCGAGGTAGCCAGCATCCACATGATAGAGAATGGTAAGTGGCAAATGCCAATGAGACAGATCAAGAGAAAGAAGAAAGGTCACAAGTGCAAGCATGTGTGAGAATTGGGACCAATGGACGACTTTATTGAGTGAAAGGCAGGTAAGGCACAAATAGAGGCAGAGCACCAGGATGTAGACTTCTATGAAACACTCTCAGATGAAGAAATCACAAGGCAACTAGACACCACATTCACTGAAGAATGAGTACAGACACCATTACAACTGCAGCAAAGAAGAACAACCTCAATATTTGGCAGCAAAACATAAACAAATCATGCACCTGCCAACACAACCTCATCAGTAGTGGTAAGCTGGCTAGATGTGGCATTGACCTAGTGGCCTTACAGAAACCCTCCATAAATTTCCTAAACAAAACTGTGTCAAGCAGGGACTGGAAAACAGTATACCCAAGCACACACAAGAAGGAGCTGAAGAAAACAAGATCAATGATACTGATATGTGACAACATACTAACAGATGGATGGGAGCAGGTAGATATCCCTTCTGGAGACATCACAGCAGTACAGCTCAAAGGTAACTGGGGATCAACTACAATATTCAATATATACAATGATTGTAAGCACAATGAATGACACACTGACACTACTAATGAGCTATCACAGGGTGCTCACAAAGGAGATCCTGGGTGACAGGGAGATGGCAAACAGACACCACCTGATATGGGTAGGGGACTTTAACAGACACCATCCAGTCTGGGACATGCTGGACAACAATGGGCTGTTCACAAGAGAAGCACTGGAGCAAGTGGATATACTAATACAAGCAGTTTCAGAGCTAGGTTTAGAAATGGCATTACCTGCAGGGATCCAGACTCACAAACACAGTGTTACAAAGTGCTGGTCCAGACGTGACCAAGTATTTGTCACCAAACACACCAAGGAAGCAGTAATACAATGCATTGTGCTCCCAGGAGAGCAGGGGGTAAACACAGACCATTTCCCAATAGTCACTAATCTAGACCTGGAAATAGCAACCACAATGGTGAAGGAGATTCCAAACTTCAGGGACGTTGACTGGAAGGACTTCAGAAGAATGCTCAAGGGGAAAATGTCAACCTGGGGAGTACTGAGTTTTATTAAAACCCAAGTTATGCTTGAAAGAGAATGTGACAGGCTCACAAAAGCTTTACAGAAGACCATCTTGGAGAAAGTACCACACTCAGAGATAGGACCATGTGTGAAAAGATGGTGGATGTGGGAGCTGACACATCTCAGATGGGATGTTATGACGTGATCTGACTTAGACCCTACACGTGATGGCAAACGACGTGACTTAGCAAGATGCGTCAACACGCGAAGGTGTGACAATTCCAAGGACACCTGAAAGTGCCTTCCTAAGGGAGCGAGCGGACTTCTGAAAGGATAGAAGCCGAGTAGATTGGAGAATAGTACAAGAGAGTCAAGCTGTTGACTACATCAGTCGACAGCTACCTTATATCATATCTGGACTGTACGCCTTCGTCAGCAATACAGCCACTACTACTACTGCTTGGTAACGTCCACTAATACGAATGCCTCAACTAAGACCTATCAGTCATCTCCCATCATCGTACAGTAAGACTATCAGTAATCAACATAGTTCGTATCATGAGTAAACCATCAGTCATCTGTCATCGTGTAGTAAGCGTCCCCCAGATCACGTCCCCTCGCTTATGAGTTAGGCCAGATACTTGCTATGACCCGGGACGTGACATCACCCCCTTTACAAGGGTGAGCACCCACGCTCTATAACCCAACTCGTTACCGTGGTAAGACCTACGTCCGTCTCGTGCTCGTCCCGAACCCTCCTAAGGGCATGAGCGCGCCCTAGTCGCCTTGACGAGTGCATCGCCCTGTCGATGTGGACGAAGATATCGTCCTCCAGCTTCTTGATGGCTTGTTCGAGCTCGGCGACGACTTCCATGGACGCGCGGTAGCGTCTCACCTCGGCTTGAAGGGAGATATCCCCCAATCGAGCGAGAGCCTCGTCTACCTGTCGCTTTCCACGGAAGTCAGAGTGGAAATATCCGAGCTCTTCACGGGTGTACTCAGCTGCTGGGCCCATGTCTCGGCATGGTTCAGCGTGGATGTCTGCGCGGTAGACGGGGGAGTACTTCCCCATCGTCCCGAACACCTCGGGGTTATCCAGCATGCGGACACGTACATATTTGGCTGGGATTCGTCGCCCTTCATGCTCGATGACCATCGGGACCCAGTTCATCCCGTTGTTGAGGATGAACCCTCCGGGAGTAGGCGATATGGCACGGAGAGGGAGCCGCGTTGCATGCGTTCGGCGCGTAGTGACGGGCGATGGGTCACGTTCTTCCCGATAGGGGGGGAGACCGCGCGCTTCGTATCCCTGTTCCGCCGTTGGTCCGTAGATAACAGCAACTGGCGGTGGTCGGCGCAGTTCATCCTCGGCTTCTTCGGCAACGAGACTGATTTGGGGAGGTATAGGCAGGGGAGCGCAGTGGCAATAGTTTGGGGGATTGTCGCACTGGACGCACACGACCCTGGCTGCGTGGTATGATTCGTCGCTGTCGTCATCTTCGTCTTCGCTGTCGGTGTCGTCGACGGCGGTGGTGGCGAGAGAGTCGTTGGAGGGGTTGATGCTACCGACGACGGTGGTAGTGAGGGAGGCTGAGGACTGGTTGAAACTCGCCTCATCAATAGTTTGATCCTCATCCTCCTCTCCGCTGCAGTCTTCTTCACCACTTGGTCCATCTTCCATGCTGACATCACCTCCTTCAATAGGTTGTACTCCCTCCTCATCGTCCTCCACTCCTCCCCTTGCGGGTGTGGGGAATCGCCTGCGAGCCTCGGCCAGGTCTCGGGTGGCTTGGTCTCGTTCAGCGACAGCTCGGACGTGCTCAAAGGCAGAGCAGAATTGGTTGTTGATGTTGTTGTTTCCATCGTAGTTGCTGAGGGTGTCGACGTGGGGGATGGTGATTTCGTCAATGTTGACAATGGTGAGAGGGACATGTGCCATTGAATTGGATGGTGCAGAGGGCGATGGCGTTTTTACCATCGTTGCAGCTGTTTTTATGTGAACTTCAGCTTCCGGGTTTAAGCGTGAGAACTTCCTTATCTCTTCTTCCACATGGACGTCGTTCCATGGGACCCACTGATTTTCCGAATCCACGTAGCCCTTCCATTTGATGAGATATTGAAGTTTACGCCCTCGTCCTGACCTTCTAGAGGCTATCACCTTTTCGACCTCGTATTCTTCCACACCTTCGACCAATTCTGGTGGTGGGCGTAGGTAGTTTACGCCGTGCATACGTGTCTCTTTGTAAGGCGTGAGTAGGTCTGTGTGAAATACGTCATGTATCTTCCATTGCGGAGGTAGTTTGAGCCGGTAATTCACAGGGGACATCACCTGAACGACCTCAAATGGTCCCTGTCTCCTGGGCGCAAGTTTGGCGGTGGGTTGATGGGTTCGTAGATTACGTCCGTCTAGCCAAACTCGGTCGCCTAGGGTGTGTCTGGGCGTGTCTCTGTGTTTGACCCATGACTTCTGGGCCCTTATCATGTTTTCCTGGGCGCTCCGACGGGCTTCTGTTAATTGTTCTAACCTGCTAGACACACTTGGTAAGTTGATTGTCCCTGGCGCCCATTTATCTCTAGGGTGGTATCCCATCAGCGTGAAAAACGGGGTCTGTTTGGTGGTGCTGCTTATCGCGTTATTGTGAGCGAATTCCGCTAAAGGTAACTGTGCAGCCCAGTTATCTTGTTTTTCGTTCGTCCACAATCTGAGGTACTGTTCCAGCCACTGATTAGTACGTTCTGACTGTCCGTCTGTCCTCGGGTGATAGGCCGTTGATATATTTTGTTTGATGGCGAGGGTCTTGCATAGCTCCCTCATGAACTTTGCTGCGAATCGAGGGTCTCGATCGCTGATTATTTTGCTCGGGAGCCCGAACCGAGGGAGAACCTTTTGAGCGTATAGTATTGCCGTTTCTTCCCCTGACATTGATTCTCGACAGGGTAAGAAGATTGACGCTTTAGAGCAATCGTGATCGGTGATTGTCAGAATCGAATCGTACCCGTCTGATGGTGGTAACTTAGTTATGAAGTCTACTGCGATGACTTCGAATGGATTTGCTCCTGATCGCGGGTAGATGGGCTCGAACGGTGCTTTGGTGGGTCGAGTATTGACCTTGTGTCGTTGACACTCTGCACATCCTTGCACATAGTTTGCTACGTTGGTCTTCATGTTCGGCCACCAATAGTGTCGGGCTAGCAGTTCCATTGTTTTTGCTATGCCTGGGTGCCCTGCCGTTAATGCGTCGTGATATGGTTTTATGACCTCCCTTAGCTCTTCGTCTTTTGTCGTAGTGACTACGACTTTTCCGTTCTTGAACCATACGCCTTCTATCTTCTTGAGTTCATGGGGACTTACCCATGACGTGATTCGGTCTTCTTCTTGTGTGATGGGGTTCGGCGAGATTCCTGTTACTGTTCGTATGAAGATTTTGTTTGGTAGTACCGTGACACGTTCGTTGTCTTTTTCTCCTGTATCATAGTCTGGTCTTCTCGACAATGCGTCGGCTCTCCCGTTAGCTCTTCCTTTGAGATGATGTATCTCAATGTCATATTCTTCCAGTTCCAGGACTTCTCGTGCTACTCGTCGACTGATTTTCTGTGGGTCTCGCCAGTATTGTAGGTTCATATGGTCGGAGAATACTCTGACCTTATGAGGTGACCCCACTAATAGATATCTCCAATTTCGTAGCGCTTTTACAATGGCTAGCAGTTCCAAATTGTATATGTCGTAGTTTCGTTCGGCTTCATTGAGGGTGGCCAAGTAGAATGCGATTGGGTGTTTCTTTCCATCGGATCCTTTCTGCATGAGTACTGCTCCAACGGCGAAACCTGATGCGTCTACTTCGAGATCGTATTGTACCTTTGGATCTGGATGAGCAAGAATCAGATTACTCGTGATACGAGTTTTGAGTGTTTCGAAGGCCGTTTGATGGGTTGGTCCCCAATGCCAGTCGACGTCCTTTCTTGTTAATTCATTCATTGGTTTGGCGATATTGGCAAAACCTCGAATAAAGGGACAGTAGAAATTACAAAAACCCAAAAAACTTCGTACGTCCTTGACTTTTGTTGGTGTTGGCCATGTGCGGACGCCCAAAACCTTTGCTGGATCCATGCGCGTCATCCCCTTTTCAAGGATTACCCCCAGGTAATCAATAGATGGAACGTGGAAGGCGCATTTCGATAATTTGAAGTAGAGGTCGTGGGCCGCCGCGACTGCGAGAACTGCTGAAACTGCTTCTGAGTGCGCTTGATTGGTTCGCTGGAAAGTGCCACAGTCGTTGGTGGCGACAGCGATGTCATCCATGTAGATGCGTATATGTGTGCCTTCTGTTGCGAATTTGGCGATTACGGGATGGTAAATCTCGTTCATGAACGCCTGAAAGGTCACCGGTGAGTTACAAAGGCCGAAATACATAACTGTTGGTTCAAAAAGTCCTCGTCTTGTTTTGAACGCAGCCTTGTGTTTGTCCCCTTCCTTGATCCTGATATTGTTGTACCCTTGTCAAACGTCAAACGTTGAAAACATAACCGCTCCGCCCAGGTCTCGCATGAGATCTGTGATTAATGGTAACGGATATTGGTCTCGTACTGTCCATTTATTTATTGCTCGATAATCTTGGACTGGTCGGAGTTTTCCGTCTTTTTTCTTAATAAAGAAAAAGGACGAGGCGTAGGGCAACTGCGAGGGCCTAATGTATCCCTTTTTGAGGTGTTCGTCGATAAAGGTGTCCAAAGCTTCATCTTCTGTCCGGGTCATTGGGTAA
Organism: Lactarius quietus; assembly: GCA_015025155.1. Lineage (NCBI taxonomy): Eukaryota > Fungi > Basidiomycota > Agaricomycetes > Russulales > Russulaceae > Lactarius > Lactarius quietus. Next base: position 23,998 of record WITN01000393.1, on the reverse strand, counting down.
AGTCGACATGCGATAGATGTCGGTGCATCTGGTTGAAGTGTGATGGCGTGATCACATTGTCGTCTTTCGGGTAATCGTGTCGAAGCTTCCTCGTCGAAGACTTTCTTGAAGGCTTCGTATTGTGGCGGCAGTATAGCGCTTTTCTCTTCCTTGGGTTTGGCCGCGATGGCATGTTCGACTGCGGGGATCATCACTCTTCGTCCTTGCGTCTCTCCGTTTTCTAGTTCTTTTACTATGCATTCCTTTGTTAGAAGGTGGGCTAGTACGTCCCTTCTGTTGGCTGCGTTAACCGTTTTGATAGTGACTGGAAGGTGCGCTTGATTTATTGTTCCCTTCTTCCAATTGAATTGTGGTTCGTAGGCTGCTAGCCAAGGGTACCCGAACAATATGTCTTCTTTTCCAATGTTGGTGACTAGGAACCTCATCTCCTTGTCGTTTCCATTGACATTGACTCGAAGAATGACGTATTGAGTTATATGCCCGGCTTTGTTTGTTGTGTCATCGATGTTGTAGATTCGTTTAGGCTTATCTAGCAACCGTGTTTTTATCCCCATTCGTTGGAGGAAGCTTTTGCTCACAAAATTATCTGTGGCCCCTGAGTCCACTAATGTTCTTATCTCGGCCGTGTTGTAACGCGTGTGTAGTTGAACTGGAATTTGCATAGAACGGTAGCGCAAAATATACACTGAGTTACAACGAAGCGCCCTCACCCAGGCCGTCAGGTTTAGGCGTCTGAAAAACCCTCTCCCATCAACTTTTGCAGGATGAGGTCTTTTACGTCGTCTCCTTCGCTGGCTACTCCCCTCAGCCAGTCTTCTGCTTTGTCTTCGTCAGTTTTTGGCGGTTCTCCCGTGCTCCTTATCTGTTGTCTTTTGTTTCGGCGCGGTTGGCGACAGTCTCGGCTGATGTGCCCCATTTTGTCGCAGTTGTAACAGCAGACTTGGCTAAAGTCAGCTCTGTTCCCTCGCTGTCTTTGTAGGTATCCTCCTCTTGGTGGGAAGGGAGGTCGTGGGTTGTTGATGACGTCTTCTGCTCCTGCGAGTCTTCCTCTGACTCGATCTGCGGAGGTATCCATTGCGTCGGGGTGCGGTAGTGGAGCAAGGAGTTTTGCCAGTGCTCCCGTTTGGTTCTTGTTAGCGGATCCTTTGAACATGTCTAGGTTTCCGCGCACCATCTGCATATGGATCCACTTTTGTTGCCTTTTGAGGGCTGATGCTCTCCAGTCTTCATAAGTCCTAGGATCGTCGTGTTGATACATTGCTGAGTACATCGGCGAACTGTCGCCGAAAGGCTTGTAGAACATTGTTCCATAGCCTGTTGTCGAACTGGCTGAGTCCTCTGGATATTTCTCTTACCAACCATTGATTGGCAGACATAACCCAGGCGTTAACCAGGTCCCCTTGTACGTAAGTGAGGAATAACATAGCTTTTTGATATTTATTCCTCATGGCTGTATGGCTTGCGTTGACTCCTGCGTAAATTTCCCATTGAAGTATGAAGCTTTCAACTTTTGATCTGTCCCCATTGAACAGGCTTGGGGGGTTTCCTATGAATTTGTCCGTGGTATTGCCTCCCCCCTGGGGTCTCGCTGGTGGTCCTCCTTGAGGTATTCCCGGCGGTCCTCCTCCTCCCATGGGTGGTCCTTGATTTTGTCGTCCGTATACTCTGTTGAGTTGCTCGAATGGCGGGGGTGGTGGTTCGTTGTAATCGAAGTCAAATCCCCCTGGTTGGTCTGGTTCATCTGGTCCCATTGCTCGTCGTGCTGCTTGTATGTCTTCTGGGTTCATGTTTACGACATGACCTGTCCTTTCGTCAATGACCAACGGGGTTGGTTCTTCGATCTGTGTTTGAGTAGCCATCCTGATTGGGTCAGGGATATGTAATGTAGCTGTTTGAGTGATGATTTCCTCAACAGCGGGTTCTTCTTCTTGGATGTAGATATGTTCCGGCTCGTTTTCTATTGACGGGGTGTGGCCTTGTTCGCTCGTGTGGCTGGTGTCTGATCTTGCGGGTGTCCTATGTTGGAGCTCTGGAGATAGAGGTTCAGCGTTTGATTCTCCTATTGTTCCGTCAATTTGTCCTTGTTCTTCGACGTCCCGTGCTTCTGATAATAGAATATTGCAGTTGAGATCGTCGCCAGCTGGTCTTGCTCCTTCAAAATATTCTTGCGTTCGGTTCCACCTGAGTTCGACCCAACAGCACCTTTCGTGATGAAAGATAATGGGGTGAAATCATTGGGCTGTGGCTGCTTCGGCGTAGTATCCTGTGTTGAAGTGTTCTAATTCTCCACTTCTTCTGTCGTCTGGGATCGTCCTCCAGCGGACTCGGTTGATGACGTAACGTGCAGGTGCGTCTCTTTCCCTGGTGTTGACTCGAAAGGGTTGGAAGTTCCAACCGTCTTTGGTTGTGATTGGCGCCACGGCGTGTGAAGGGAGCTTGACTCTAATGTTATGACGTGATCTGACTTAGACCCTACACGCGATGGCAAACGACGTGACTTAGCAAGATGCGTCAACACGCGAAGGTGTGACAATTCCAAGGACACCTGAAAGTGCCTTCCTAAGGGAGCGAGCGGACTTCTGAAAGGATAGAAGCTGAGTAGATTGGAGAATAGTACAAGAGAGTCAAGCTGTCGACTACATCAGTTGACAGCTACCTTATATCGTATCTGGACTGTACGCCTTCGTCAGCGATACAGCCACTACTACTACTGCTTGGTAACGTCCACTAATACGAATGCCTCAACTAAGACCTATCAGTCATCTCCCGTCATCGTACAGTAAGACTATCAGTAATCAACATAGTTCGTATCATGAGTAAACCATCAGTCATCTGTCATCGTGTAGTAAGCGTCCCCCAGATCACGTCCCCTCGCTTATGAGTTAGGCCAGATACTTGCTATGACCCGGGACGTGACATGGGACATGATGAAGAAGCATAGAACTGCTTGCGTACACCATCACAATGTCGACAATCCCTTGTGGGCACAGTTTAAGGAGGCAAGATGGGTCGATAGCCTTGAACTGGAAAAGACCAAGAAAGACCACTGGCAGGACTGGTTGGAGAAGGCCACCAATCCAGACCTCTGGACAGCACACAAGTACATCACAGCTCCCCCAAGTGACTGTGGTAAGACAAGGATACTGGACCTAACCTACACAGATGAGGGGAAGCAACAATTAGCCAGCACCAACATGATGAAAAGTAACATTCTAGCATGAATATTCTTCCCAGGAAAGCCAAGTGAAGCCTCAGACACACAGAATGTGGAATGTGGAATGCCAGACCCTGTATGCAAGGCCAACCCAATTTCCAGAGACCAGATTAGAAGAGTGATCATGCATTTGAAGCCATTCAAAGCACCAGGACCAGACAGCATCCCCAATGTAGTCCTCACCAAGTGTGCTGACATTCTTGAATCTAGGCTATGGTACATCTACACAGCAATATTCGAACGGAGATTCTACTATGTGCCATGGAAGAAGTTTACAATGGTGGTACTAAGAAAGCTGGGGAAACTGACATATGATCTACCAAAGGTGTACAGACCAAGCACTGCTGAACACAATGGGAAAGGTACTCACATCTATTATCGCTGAGCAACTGACCTTCTACACAGAAAAATATGTCCTACTACCTGCACTGCACTTCAGAGGAAGACCACCTAGAACCATGACAGATGCACTACACTACTTGATATACAAAATCAAGGATGCATGGAGGAAGAAGCAAGTTGTGTCAGTTCTCTTCCTGGACATTGAGGGTGCCTTTCCAAATGTGGTGAACAGTAGGTTAATAGACAACCTAAAGAGAAGGAGGGTAGTACCATGAAAAATTGTATGCTTTGTGGAAAACTTGCTAAAAGACAGGGAAACACGACTCAGATTTGACGACCATGAATCAGGCCCCATATCGATTGACAATGGTATTGGGCACAGTGACCCATTATCAATGGTACTGTATCAGTATTATAACACTGCAGCCTATGTAGATGATGCAATACTGGTAACAACAGCAAAGACCTTCAAGGACATGCACAAAATCCTCAAGAGCTTGATGACAAGAGAGAATGGTGCCATGCAGTGGGAAAATGCCCACAACTCAAGGTTTGAAATGTGCAAACTAGCACTAATAGACTTTGCACATTGCAGCAAGAAAATAGAAAGACCCCCCCTCAGCATTGCAGGGACAGCAGTGACTACCTCAAGCAGTGCAAAATACCTGGGTGTATACCTGGATCAACACCTTGGCTGGGCAGAGCAGGAGGCGTATGCGATTAAGAAGGGGGTAGGCTGGGCAGTGCAATTAAAAGAATGGTAAGGCTGGACTGGGGACTAACACTGAAATTTGCCCAGATGATGTACATCTGCATGGCAATCCCCAGGATTTTTACAACACGGATGTTTGGGCCACATGCACACAAGAGAGCAACACTACCGATGTCATAGTAAGCAGTAGACACCTGCTGATCAAGCTAACAACAGTGCAGCAGGCAAGAACCATAGCAGTGGTGGGGGGCCTCAGAACCACAACCACAGACATCCTATGCACACATGCTCACCTCCTCCCAGTTCCACTTGAGATAGATGAACTGGTGTACAGAGTGGCTATCCACATGGCCACTCTACCCCATGCACACCCCCTCATGAAACTATACAAGTGAGCCTCAGGAAGGAAAATAAAATGGCACAAATCTCCATTGCATAACTTAACACAGTTATATCAGCTGGATCACAAGTACTTCGAAATGATCTTAACAGTGGGGCAGGACCCAGCCCTAATAGGTAGAAAACCTTTCCACACTGATATACCACCCAGCAAGGAAGACTCTAAGGAGAGAGACACAGAAGCACCAGAAGTCATGAAAGTCTACCCAGATGGGTCAGTGCAAGGAGGTAAGGTTGGTGCAGAGGCAATACTAACACAAGACAGTAAAACTGGAAAAATGTTGCACTATCACCTGGGCACCATGAGTGAACACACAGTCTTCAAGGCTGAACTGGTAGGCATACTTCTAGGACAGCAGCTGATAAAGACACACACAAAGAGGAACACTGCTTTTGCAATTGGAGTCAACAACCAAGTGGCAATAAGGGCCCTCTTGTTACGATTGTCCACGCATGCCTCATACGTTGACCGTTTAACTCGAACTTTGTCACAGTGTTCAGTATCATATGGGCTATCATTAGAACCATTTCCACATTTTGATTCGTACCTCTTACGTCCCGCGCGCCTTCTCGATCTCATGACTCCCCCTTATCAACTGTACCCTTCTATCTCGTTCGGTGCAGTTCCATATGACATCACACTAGTACCAGTACTAGTAGTATTAGTGGCGATCCTAGTACCGCAGTTACCAGTAGTGGCATTCCTCGATTCATATTTAACATGTACTCATAACGAACAAGGACCTTAGGTCTGAGTTCTTGAATCTCATCGACTTCACGCTGTCATACCCTTCAGGCTGCATTCAAGTCCAGTCGACTTGTCAGCTCTAACCTGCTTCTCTGCAATGATTGGAGATACTTTGTGTCCACTCCATCGCTCGTATATTCACTACTCCGCCTAGGGTAATTCCCTACGCTCTCGCATACTGTCGGCGCCATATCCACGACCCTCATTGGGGGAGGTTTGGCAGTCGCTACGAAGGCATTGATGCTCGAACTCCTCGCATAACCGGTACTCCACACTCGCTGCTCAAGTCGAGCTGATACATCCAGTTGAACGTAACATTAACTCAGACCTCTCTTCCACTGTGGCGTACCCAATGAACGAACAACTCAAACGTAGACGTGAACGAAACGTTCCCATCAGATTCCTCAAAGGAGCGTCTTGGAAGGACGACCCTGACTGTACACGCTTGGGCTATTTTGCCTACAGCGAATTCGAGAAGATCAATATCCCCGTCGAATTTGACTTCGCCACTCTTGAGTGGGGAACAGCCCAACAAAGTCAATGAACTGGTGACTGGAAAATCACCCGACCACCTGATTCCCTCCATCGGCTACAGTTATCCATCCCTGAATCAGAAAAAGTTGACCAATCGGAGTGGGGCCCCATTGATGGACAACCTGACAGTGCACTGGAAGAACGACTACAATTCACATCAGACGCGGGAGACGAATCAGACGAAGACGTCAAAATTCCCTTTACATCACAACAAGAAGACGAAGAAGCAAAACTTGCTCAATTGGCTGAACACGTACCCACGCAAGTTTCCACTACCCGAACCCATACTATCTCCGGCTTACCTACGCTGGCTTATACAATGTCACAAATTGCAACAACTACCACTGTCCCTCCAGCGACTGTATTGGGCCGAACTGCTCGATTTGGAGTACCCCCGGGACCCCCTTCAGGGGGAGGACCAAGTGGAGGAGGAGGAGGAAGTGGAGGCCATCCTCAACCAGGAGGAAACCCACCTCCTCATTTCGGTCCTTTACCCGGAGGAGGAGGAGGTAACCCCGATCCAGGACCACCCCATGGAGGGCCTGGAGGAGGGGGAGATATGGGAGCCGGAGGATGGGGAACTAATGGAAAGCTAGTCAGCAATGAACCCCAAAACTTCAATGGGGACCGAGACAAAACTGAACAATTTCTCCTTGAATGGAACATCTATTGAGGACTCAACTGGAACACTGATACCATGCAATGCCCCTTCACCCGTACCATGCTGTTTTTATCCTATATCAAAGGGGAATACATTGTCGAATGGACTGGAGTGCAAGTAACGTGGCTCCACAATCAAATCACAGGGGGAGCCACTATCTGGGACGAATATCTATGGGTCACCATGCTCGACCGGTTCAAGGACGCATTCATTGATACCATGGTTGCCCAAAAATCTAAGAACGAGCTCAAAAGTTACTGCATGAAGGAGGGAAAGTTCGACGAGTACGTTGCAGGATTTAAAAAGCTTGCACGACTCGCGGGACATGATCTCCAAGAATCTGCAGTCATCGAAATGTTCGCAGGAGGACTTCCCAATGCCCTCCATAGGAAGGTCATCGAATTTGGTGACCACCTCATTAGTTTCGAAGATTGGGTAGATGAAGCGCGTAAACAACACCAGAAGTACCTCTACCTCACTAGCCGATTCCAGAATGATCCAAAGAAGAAATTCTCTAAACCACAATGGCAACAAGCAATGAAGAAAAAGGATGACAACGCTATGGATACCTCGGCAGGACAAACTAGGGCGAGAGCGGCACTCACTGAAGACGAGTGGACTCAGTTAATGACAGAGGGAAAATGCTTCCATTGTTGCAAGATGGGGCACATGAGCCGTAACTGCCCTTTGAAGCCACAGACATCCCAGGCCTGAGCTAACTCTCAGGAGGAAGATGCTCACGTACAAAGCGCTAAGACTAAAGAGGATAAGAAGCCAAGTGCCCAGGATCTGGTGGCCGCTATAAAAGAATTGGGAGACGAAGACAAGGACCAACTCATCCAGGAAGTCTTCATGGGGAAGGATTTTTCCTAAGCTCAAACCTGACGGCCTGGGCAAGAGCTATTCACGCACTTTGTAATTCTGTGTATATTACTCGCTATCGAAGTATGAAAATTCTGGTTTCATTTCGAACGCAAAGTGCGATGGCCGACAAAAAGATACTGGTAGACTTGGGGGCAACTGATAATTTTATCGACCCTTGACTGGTCAAAAGACTCGGACTAGGAACCCAGCGATTGGACAAACCACGGAAGATCTGGAACTTTGACAGGACCAATAATCAAGCAGGAATGCTGACAGATTACATAGATCTGGAAGTCCGAACAGGAAAGCAAGAAAAGCAAATGAGATTCCTTGTTACGGACCTAGGACTTGAAGACCTTATCCTAGGATACCCCTGGCTGTCCACATTCAAACCCCGATTCCATTGGAAAAGCAGCACCATCGATACGACCTTTTTACCAGTGGTTGTACACTCATTAAAGTGGAGGGATCTTAGAATTCGACCTATGATCGCGAGGATCTACACCACTGCTCTCTCGGATCATGAAAAAGATCAGATCGTACAACAACTGGAAGAAGAATGTAGCCGCCCTGCGACCATCGCAAGTGACTTAGCTCAAGCCGCCACAGTCACACAATCCAAAGAAATACCGGCAGAGTACCAAGAGTTTGCAGCCCTATTTGATGAAGAACGGTCTCAGAGATTTCCCCTGTCAGGGGAATGGGACTATGCGATTGAACTCAAAGAAGGAGCACCCAAGGCGATCAATTGTAAACCATACCCCTTAACGGGAAGCGAGGACTACGCTCTCAAAGAGTTTATCGCTACCCAACTATGGAAAGGATACATTAGACCGTCTAAATCGCCATATGCCTTGCCCTTCTTCTTTATCAAGAAGAAAGATGGAAAACTCTGACCGGTGCAAGATTACCGCAAACTCAATGAGTACACAGTCAAAAACAAATACCTGCTCCCACAAATCCCCGAACTCATTGCACAAGTAAAAGATGCACACATCTTCACGAAGTTTGATGTCCGATGGGGGTATAACAACATCCGGATTAAACAAGGAGACGAACATAAAGCGGCATTCAAAACCAAATATGGTCTATTTGAACCAACGGTCATGTTCTTTGGACTTACAAATTCCCCTGCCACGTTCCAGAACATGATGAATCATATTTTCCGTTCAGTACAAGATGAACATGCAAGCAAAGGGACGGAAATTATTATCTACATGGATGACGTACTTATTGCAATGGCAACCACTCTTCAAAGTCATTGGATGGCGGTTAAAGATGTCCTCAAAGTGTTCCAAAAGAACAACTTGTACCTTAAACCAGAAAAGTGCACATGGGAGGCATCTCGCATTGATTATCTGGGGCTAATCCTTGAAAAGGGGGTGACACGTATGGACCCTGTCAAAATTTCGGGCATTCATAACTGGCCGACACCCACTAATCTGAAACAAGTCTGATCATTTTTGGGCTTTTGCAATTTCTACTGCCCCTTCATTTACCGATTCGCTCACGTAGCACAACCCCTTAACAACTTATCTAGGAAAGACCACACATGGACTTGGGGTACACAACAACAACGAGCATTCAAGACGCTAAAGCGACAAGTCACATCAGAACCAGTACTCCTTCAACCCGATTTGAGAAAACCATTCGAACTCGAAGTAGATGCATCAGGGTTTGCCCTAGGAGCAGTCCTGAAACAACGAGGATACAATCAAAAATGACATCCCGTAGCATATTACTCCAGCACTCTATCGGAAGCTGAACGAAATTACGACATCTACGACTTGGAACTTCTAGCAATAGTGAAAGCCCTTAGACATTGGCGTCAATACCTGGCGGGATCACCACATCAGACGACAGTATATACAGATCATGCAAATCTACAATACTGGCGAGCGCCTCAGAGGATCAGCTGACATGTAGCACGAGAAGTGCTAGAACTCTCCGAGTATAACATAGCACTCAAACATATCGCCGGGCAAACTAATGGACGAGCCGATGCCTTGTCAAGACGACCGGACTATGGACAGGGAGAAGACGACAATAGCCAAGTCACAGTATTGCCGGATCATATGTTTCTAAACAACACACACACCCTCGAACCCACTCCATCAGAATGATCCGATCAAAATTCTCAAATCATAAAACCCTGGATTGCCGCCCACAACCTGAAACAGGAACAAGGAGTGTGGTACAAAAAGGGACGCAAGGTGATCACCATGGATAAGGAACGACGCAAAGCAATTATCAAAGATCATCATGACCCACCTGCATTTGGACATCCAGGGATCTCACGAACCACGTGCCTCATAGGACAGGACTACTGGTGGCCACAGCTAGCTCAGGATGTGTATCAATATGTACGAGGATGTGCCGAGTGCCAGCGACACAAGGTCAATACTCAAGCACGAAAGGCACCCTTGTTACCCATTACCCCAGTACCAGAAGCACTCCCATTTCAAACGGTAGCTATGGACTTTATCGTCAAGGGTTACGTGCGAGCAGCACGTGAGCCTGACTTAGGCGACTAAAGGGGTGAACGCGGTGACTTAGCGAATTCCTGACTCTAGCACGAAGGCAGAGTGTCGTCTCAACGCTCGAAGGCGGAGTCTTGCTTAATTGTCTCATCGGTGAATCGCGACCCCGAAGGATGAGAGAGAACACGTCTTTGAATAACAAGTCGAGAGTGATACAAGAAATCCAAGCTATCGACTACAACAGTCGATAGCTTCCTTATGTACTACTAGCGCGATCCGCCTTCGTCAGCAAGACCGCCACTACTACTAATCTGCTAGGTAATCGTCCACGGATATACAGTCATCGTATCGTAAGCCATCAGTCAGTCACAGTCATCGTATCAGTCAGTCATCAGTCAGCCGTATGTATCGTACAGTAAGCGTCCCCTTAATCACGCCCCCTCGGTTATCGGTTAGGTCAGATACCTACTATGACCCGGGACATTACATCACCCCCTTCACAAGGGTGAGCGCCCTCACTCTACTACCCAGTTAGGCACTGTGGTCAGCCCTACGTCAGTCTCGTGTTCATCCCGTACCCTCAAAATGGCATGGGCCCTCCCCAGCCGCTTTGCCGAGTGACGAGCTCGGTCGACATGGACGAAAATGTCGTCCTCGAGTCGTTTGATTGCGACCTCAAGCTCCTTGATAACTTCCTGGGACGCGCGGTATCGCCTCACCTCGGCCGCCAGGGAGATATCCCCTAGCCGGGCAAGGGCTTCGTCGACCTGGCGCTGTCCCCGGAAGTCAGCTCCTAGGTACTGCAAATCTTCACGAGAGTACTCAGCGGCAGGTCCCATATCTCGGCATGGCTCAGCGTGAATCTCCCCTCGGTATACTGGCGTATGACGCCCCATGGTGCCGAAAACCTCCGGGTTGTCGCACATTCGTACCCGCACATATCGGGCGGGAATGCGACGCCCCTCGTGCTCGATGACCATCGGCACCCAGTTCATCCCGTTGTTGAGGACGAAGCCGCCGGGGGTAGGCGATAGGGTACGGAGAGGGTGCCTCGGCGCGCATGGATGGGTGAGGAGTCGCGTGCCTCGGCGTAAGATGGTAGCCCTCGCATGGCATACCCTTCCTCCGCAGTCGGTCCGTAGATGACAGCAGTCGGCAGTGCTCGTCCTTCGTCATCCATGGCTTCGTCGGCAATGTCGTCTTCTTCTTCGTTGGTGATTCGTGGGGGAATGCGCATGGGAGCGCAGTGGCAGTAGTCTTGTGGGTTATCGCACCTGGTGCAGATAATGTTGGCGTCGTGGTACGAGCCATCGGAGGACTCGTCGCTGTATTGATCGACAGCGGTGGTAGACGTGACGGCGGTGGAGGGCTGGAGGATACTTGCCTCAGCAATCTCCGTATCCTCGTCCGTCTCTCCTGCGGCGTCATCTTCGTCACCTGATCCAGTCGCCAGGAGGTCATCACCTCCTTCAACAACCCGTAATCCCTCCTCATCTGTCTCCACTCTTCCGCTTGCGGGTGTGGGGAATCGCCGGCGAGCCTTGGCCAGATCCCGTTCTCGCTGTTCTCGCTCGTCTTGGTCGCGTTCTGCTGCTGCCCTGACGTGCTCGACGGCGGAGCAGAATGGGTCGTCCACATTGTTGTTGTTGTCGTATGTGGTGAGCTCGCTGGTGTAGGGGAGGTCAAGGCTGATGATGGTGAGTGGGACATGGGACATGTTAGAAGTGGGTCTGGAAGATGCGTCTTCCAGAGGTCCTGTCGAGACTGCTTTTATGTGAGTCTCGGCAGTTGGATTGGCTTGTTTGTACTTCCTTATCTCTTCGTCCGCGTGTACGTCGTCCCACGGTACCCACTGGTTGTCCGAGTCGGCGTAGCCCTTCCACTTGATTAGGTACTGCAGTTTATGCCCCCTTCCACGTCTTCTTGAGTCTAATATTTTTTCGACCTCGTATTCTTCCATGTCTCCTACCAGTTCTGGTGGTGGGCGTTGATAGTTTACGCCATGAGTCTTTGTTTCTTTGTAAGGGGTCAGGAGGTCTGTGTGGAAAACATCATGGATGCTCCACTGCGTGGGAAGTTCGAGTCGATAATTCACGGGAGACATCACCTGGATGATCCGGAACGGTCCATGTCTTCTGGGCGCAAGCTTCGTGGTTGGCTGGTTTGTACGTAGGTGGCGTCCTTCAAGCCAGACCCTGTCCCCTATCTGGTATTTGGGGGTGTCACGATGCTTGATCCATGACTGTTGCGCGCGCCGCATGTGATTTTGTGCCTGTTCTCTTATCTCCTTTAATTGTTCTAGTCTCTTTTCGACCCTTGGTATTGGCGATTTCTTATCTGTCCAGTTAGTAACAGGGTGATAGCCCATTAGTAACTTGAACGGTGTTTCGCGCGTAGATTCGTTCGCCCAATTGTTATGTGCGAACTCTGCCAGCGCCAGATGATCCGCCCAGTTGTTCTGTCTCTCATTAGCCCAAAGCCTGAGGTACTGTTCCAACCATTGGTTGGTCCGTTCCGATTGTCCATCAGTTCGTGGATGGTAGGCTGTCGAGACGTTTTGTCGTATCCCGAGGACGCGACATAGTTCCCTTGTAAATTTTGATGCGAACCGGGGGTCTCTGTCGCTGATGATCTTTGAGGGTAGTCCAAACCGCGCTACGACATGCTTCGCGTATAGTGCCGCAGTCTCTTCTCCCGAGATCTCTTCGTTGCATGGTATAAAAATGGCTGCTTTGGAGCAGTCATGGTCTGTGATGGTGAGTATTGAGTCGTATCCCCTTGATACTGGAAGCTTCGTAATGAAGTCTAGTGCCACCACCTCGAATGGCAGCGCTTCGTACTGTGGAAATATTGGTTGCAACGGTGCTTTTGTCTTTTGTGTGTTGACCTTGCATCGTTGACATTCCGTGCATCCTCGGACGTATTCCGCAATGTCTTGTTTCATTGTGGGCCACCAATAGTGGCGCTCTACTAGTTGCGTTGTTCGGTTGATTCCTGGATGGCCGTGAATGGGTGGATCGTGGTGTGTGGATATTACTTCTCTGATTTCCTCCATTGGTCCCGTTACGACGAGCTGTTGTCCTCGGTACCACCAGAGCCCATCTGCTTTTGTCAGTTTGTGGGGGTCGACCCACTTACGTATCCTCTGTTCGTCTTGTTGTCGGGTGGTCGCGGTCGTTCGTACGAATATCTTGTTTGGTAGTACGACAACGTCTTCATTGTCTTCTTCTCCTTGATCGTAATCAGGTCTTCGTGATAGTGCGTCGGCTCGTCCATTGGCCGTGCCTTTGACATGATGTATCTCGAAGTTGTATTCCGCAAGTTCGAGTACTTCCCTAGCAATTCACCTGCTGATCTTTTGGGGGTCCCGCCAGTATTTGAGGTTAAGATGGTCGGAAAAAATGCGTACTTTGTGCGGCGAGCCTGCTAGCAGGTGTCGCCAGTTTCGTAATGCTTTTACGATGGCCAGCAACTCTAGGTTGTAGATGTCGTAGTTGCGTTCGGCGGCGTTGAGTGTTGCCGAGTAATAACCCACAGGGTGTCGTTTTCCGTCTTGTTTCTTCTGTAGTAGTACCGCTCCGACCGCAAATCCTGACGCGTCCACCTCTAGGTCGAATTGCTGGGTTTGGTCGGCGTGTGCTAATATGGGTTCAGTGGTAACTCGTTGTTTTAGCGTGTCAAACGCTGCTTGGTGTTTTGTTCCCCACTGCCATGGTTCGTCTTTTCGTGTAAGCTCGTTGAGCGGTTTGGTGATCTTGGCAAATCCTTTGATAAACTGCCAATAAAAGTTGCAAAAACCCAGGAATGACCGTACTTCCTTTACTGATGTGGGTGTTTGCCAATCGCGGACGCCCGAAATTTTGATGGGGTCCATGCGTGTCACCCCCTCTTCAAGGATTACCCCCAGGTAATCGATACTGGGTGCGTTGAAAACACATTTCTCTGGTTTGAAAAAAAGATCGTTCTTTTGTGCTATGGCGAGCACATCGCGGACTGCGTTCTGGTGTTTTTCAATTGCCAGCGGTTGCCTCTTGGTTGCTATGGCAATATCGTCCATATATACCCTGATCGTTGTTCCGGCCGCTTCGTGTTTTGTGATGATTGGTTGATAGATGGTATTCATGAAGCTTTGGAATGTCGCCGGCGAGTTACACAAGCCAAAGTACATGACTGTCGGTTCGAATAATCCCCGACGTGTTTTGAATGCCGCTTTGGGTTCGTCTCCTTCCTTGATTCGGATGTTGTTGTATCCTTGTCGGACGTCAAGCTTACTGAATATTTGCGCTCCTCCAAGATCTCTGACTAGATCATCAATGAGTGGGAGTGGGTATTGGTTTCGTATGGTCCACTCATTGATCTTCCGGTAGTCCTGTACGGGTCGTAGCTTCCCGTCCTTCTTTTTGATAAAAAAGAAAGATGATGCGTATGGGGACTTTGAGGGACGGATATATCCCTTTTCTAGTTGTTCGTCAATAAACTCGTCCAATGCTGCGTCTTCTACCCTTCTTGTCATTGGGTATACTTTGCAGTCGATGACGTCTGGTGCTCCCTTTTTAAATTCTATTGCGTGGTCGCAACTTCGTTTTGGTGGGAATCTTTTTGCTTCCTCTTCGCTGAATACCCGCGCGAATTGTTGGTATTCTTTTGGCACTTCAACATTCTTGGTATACTGCTTGGCGTCTATTGCAAGCTCGACCGCTGATCGTCGTCCATACACTTGTTCTTCTAATGTTGTCACGATTTGTTCTTTTGTTTCGGTAGTGAACATTCGCGAGACTTTAGCGTCATCTTGTTTTTCGTTGAGCAACCTTGCTAGTACGGCCCTTTTGTCGTTTGGGTTGACCGTCCGTAGTACGATAGGGAGCTGTTTTTCATCAATAGTGGCGTGTCTCCAACTGAACCTTGGTTCGTAGGTTGCAAGCCACGGGTATCCCAGCAGTATGTCTTCCTTGCCGATGTCGGTAATTAGGAAGCGCATTTCTCTTTTGGTTCCTCCTGTTTCCACGTTGAGCATGAGGTAGTGTGTGATCTGCCCCGCTTTATTAGTGGTATCGTCGATGTTATAGATGTTTTTCGGCTTATCTAACACCCGTTGTCCCAATCCCATTCTTTTGACGAATTGTGGATGGATAAAATTGTCGGTGGCTCCGGAGTCCACCAACGCTTTGATGTCGGCCATGTTGTAACTTGCACGAATGGATACTGGTACTCGCATAGATCGGTAGCGCATAATGTACACAGAGTTACAACGTATTGCCCTCACCCAGGCCACCGGGTTTAGGCGTTTCCAAAATCCTGTCCCATCAACTGCTGTAGGACCAGGTCTTTGACTTCCTCATCATCTCCCGCTACTCCTCGTAGCCATTCTGCTGCCTTCTCTTCTTTGGTGGTTGCTGTTTCCGCTGCGTGTGTCTGCATGTCTCGGCGCCTCCTCGGTTGTCTGCAATCGCGGCTGATGTGTCCTAGTTTCTGGCAGTTGTAACACTGCGTTTGGCTGTGGTCTCGTTTGAACTGCCTCTGTATGAACCCCCCTCGGGGTGGGAATGGCGGTTGCGGTGGCCTAGCGTTCCTGGGATGGTTCGCTATAATATCTTCAGCTCCTGTCAATCGTCCTCATACGCGATCTGCGGATGTGTCCATTCGGTCGTCGTTCTGAAGGGGTGCTAGCAACTTAGCTAGTGCTCCTCCTGTTGCACGCCCTGGTTTGAAGGCGTCTAGGTTCCCCCTGACCGTTTGCATGTGAATCCACTTCTGCTGCCTCTTTAGGGCGGATTCTCTCCATTCTTCATAGTTTCGGGGGTCATCGTGTTGGTACATGGTCTCATATAGCGCGCGTGGTAGTCCTTTTGTGAAGTACTTGAGGGTTTGTTCGGCGTTGATGTTATATCCCGCATGTCGAATGAGCTGTTCGAATTGGGCGATGTAGTCATCGATCTTTCCATCCTTCATGTGGATACCGGCGTCGAGCTGGGCTTGCGCTCGTTCTTTGCTAAGGACATCGCCGAACTGTCTTTGAAAGGCGTGGAGCAGATTCTCCCACAGCCTGTTATCGAATTGGTCGGTGCCCGTGGCGACCTCATTGACGAGCCATCGACTTGCCGACATAACCCATTGGTTAACCGCGTTTCCCTGTATGTATGTGAGAAACAACATAGCTTTTTGATATTTATTCAGCATAGCTGAATGATTGGCGTTGACTCCCGCATAGACCTCCCATTGGAGGATGAATGCCTCGGCTTGTGATCTGTTCCCTGTGAATGTAGGTGGTGGGTTACCAATGAACTTGTCATTTCCCCCTTGGTGTGCGTTGTGGGCTACTGCAGGTCCCACGAGAGGTGGTCCTCCTCCTCCTCCTCCTCCTGGCGGTCCTCCTCCTGGTGGTCCTCTTCCTCCTCCTGGCGGTCCTCCGCTTGGTGGTCTCCTTCCTCCGCCTGGTGGTCCATTATCTTGTGGTCGTAAGGGCGGAAATGGCCTGTTCTCGGGTGATGGTACCCTGTTACGATTGAGCTGAAACTCGTAGAACATTTCTGTTCCTTCAGGGATACTTGGTGCGTCAGGGACGTCTGGCCCCATAGCTCGGTTAGCGGCCTCCATATCTTCTGGTTGTAGTTGTTGAACATGGCCAGTTTGTTCGTTTATGATAAGCCGGGGTGGCGATACTGCTGTTTGAGTAGTCATGTAGCTGTATGGTATCCCTCTCATTGGTTCAGGGATGTGCAACTCAGCTGTTTGTGCGGCTAGTGCTTCTACCTCTGGTGATTGTACTGCGATTTCTTCAGGTTCTAGTACTTCACTTCGTGGGGTTGGTGATCGTTCGCTGGTATGGCTTGATGCTGCCGCTGTTTCTGATCGTAGTTGAAATTCGGCCCTTGGTGGTTCCGAATCAAGGGTGTCTTCTTGACCGTCTATGGGTCCTTGTTGGTCGATTGGTCGTGCGTCAACTAGTGGTACGTTGATGTGTAAGTTGTCGGCTGCTGGTCGCGTTGCTTCGAAATAGTTGTTTGTGTTGCTCCACCTGAGCTCGACCCAGCAACAGCGTTCCCTGTTGAATACTACGGGATGAAATCGCTGTGCGGTAGCTGCTTCTGCGTAGTATCCTGTGTTGTTTTCGTCGGATCTTCTGGTGTCTGGCACGTGTCGCCACCTTACTCGTCCTATAAGGTAACGAGTAGGTGCGTCTCGTTCCCTTGAGTCGATGCGATAGGGCGCGAAGTCCCACCCGTCTTTGGTGTTGATAGTTGCCACGGCGTTCGGTTTAAGAGAGCTTGGATTTAATGTTACGTGCAAGCAGCACGTGAGCCTGACTTAGGCGACTAAAGGGGTGAACGCGGTGACTTAGCGAATTCCTGACTCTAGCACAAAGGCAGAGTGTCGTCTCAACGCTCGAAGGCGGAGTCTTGCTTAATTGTCTCATCAGTGAATCGCAACCCCGAAGGATGAGAGAGAACACGTCTTTGAATAACAAGTCGAGAGTGATACAAGAAATCCAAGCTATCGACTACAACAGTCGATAGCTTCCTTATGTACTACTAGCGCGATCCGCCTTCGTCAGCGAGACCGCCACTACTACTAATCTGCTAGGTAATCGTCCACGGATATACAGTCATCGTATCGTAAGCCATCAGTCAGTCACAGTCATCGTATCAGTCAGTCATCAGTCAGCCGTATGTATCGTACAGTAAGCGTCCCCTTAATCACGCCCCCTCGGTTATCGGTTAGGTCAGATACCTACTATGACCCGGGACGTTACATCAAGCTTCCTGAGTCAGAAGGGTGCGACTCAATACTGACCATAACGGATCATGATTGCACCAAGATGGCCATCTTTATCCCCTGTCAAGAAACCATCAACATGGAAGGAGTGGCATGACTCTACTTCCAACACGTATTTCCTCGATTCGGTCTTCCGAACAAGGTCATTAGTGACCGGGACCCTAGATTCACATCCAAGTTCATGAGAGCACTCTGCAGCCAACTGGAGATCCAGCAGAACATCTCAACCGCATTTCATCCACAAACCGATGGACAGTCTGAAAGGACTAACCAGTGGCTTGAACAGTATCTTCGGTTTTGGGTTAACCAACCACAAGACAATTGGTGTCACTACCTACCATTGGCGGAATACGCTCATAACTCATGGAAGAACGAGACCACCCGTATGTCCCCATTTCAGATCCTCATGGGACACAACCCCAGGGCACGACTTACGGAAAGCATGTCGTTGATGCCTGTCATCATGCAACGCACCAAACAATGGAGACAAGCACGAAAGAAGGCGGAAGAATCGATAAAACAGGCGCAAAATCGTTGGGCGCAAGTTAGGCGTCAGGGGCAAACCTTCAAGGAACAAGAGATGGTCTGGTTAGAAGGTCGTAACCTACGCCTAGATCAACCATCAGTCAAATTAGCCCCAAAAAGGCATGGACCATTCCGAATTATCAAGGTACTATCACCCATCAATTACCAATTGAAATTACCACCCCAACGGAAGATTCACGACATGTTTCACGCTGACCTTCTGACCCCTTATCGTGAAACAGAATTCCAAGGATGAAACTTCGAAAGGCCACCACCTGACCTGGTAGATGGAGAAGAGGAATACAAAGTGGAGCAAGTTCTGGATTCGAGACGATATGGATGAGGACGCAAGCTCCAATACCTCGTTAAGCGGAAGGGATATCCTGATGCAGAAAACCAATGGGTCAACTGGGATGACATGAGCGCGGATGAGGCCGTAGAGGAATATAAACGCTCTTGAGGTGACACACATATAAGAAGACTGCATACTGTCGCCGATTCCCCAGACTCTAGCATGACAACTTCCCCAGATGACTTCAGCCTTACCGCCATCGACCCCGCCTCTCCCCAACCAGTCACTCCCACCTCTCCAGGGGCAGTATTTGCCATATCTGGATCTCAGTTCAACGACCCCGATGTCCAGGAGGCTCTACGCCATTTCAGCTATGTCCCCTCCTCGTGGATCACACCCACCACTTCCAACAGTACAAGTACTCGTGCCCCCTCTCCCAACGAGATCGACCCAGACATTGAGTCACGAATGGCAGACTACGCCATCCGGGTCCAACAACAACCCCCTACCCCCTTCGTCCCCAACTCCGATCCCCTTGCCCATATTGAATTCCTCCAGCAAGAAATCCAAACACAGATCAATGCTTACACCGCTCACACCGCAGAGCTTGTCCCCACTCACGAGCCCCTCGCCGTCACCGCCTCCACAGCCTCCACTCCCCCACTTCCCATCCCACCACCTCCAGAGTACGACGGTGTGGGACAGGTATATACAAACCAGCGGGGGATGTATTCCACTTCCCCAGTACCACTCACAAACCCATACCCGACGACGAGTCAAGAAGCCACTGCGTTACCGCCTAACCCAAGCGCAGAAGGATCAGGAGGATATCAAACTCCTGACTATGCTCAGGACTCTTGGGCGACGCGTGACGAGAAGCGCAACTGGGAAGCTCAGGGCCACATTACACTGCCGCCAGATGGGTTCAACGTGAACCGGGGCACTGACTATGTACCCATGCAGATCTTGGACAGCAACAGTGTCAAATGGCCAGCCAAGTACACCAAGGTCACCTTTGGTGACGATCCTTCCGTACAGGGTTACCTGTCTGGCGACCCTCAGCTATATACAAGCCGACTACTTGCTACACTGCGCCAAGATCTGGAGACCATACCCCACTATGCCGACGCTGACCCTTACCTCCTTAAAGGAGGGTACCCTTTTCGCGAAGAAGTTGACATGGTGCTAGACTGGGACAGTGACCAGTCCCTCAAGGCTGAGGTCTGCTGGTACCGATATACGGAGCTTGAAGGACGACGACTGGCACAGGATTTGATAGACCTGGAGAAGCGCATGTCAGACAATATGTTGGACTCCTGGGCCACCATACGACGCCTCCAAGAAGCTGATGCTGTCGAACGGATTGCAGCTGCTAACAAGAGGCAGAAGAAGTGTCGGTTAGTACTGCTTAACAAGGTGCTAGCCAAGATCGAGATGCTGCAGGAACATGGACGTTCCACCTAAAAGGAGGGTGATGTTACGATTGTCCACGCGTGCCTCATACGTTGACCGTTTAACTCGAACTTTCGTCACAGTGTTCAGTATCATATGGGCTATCATTGGGACCATTTCCACATTTTGATTCGTACCTCTTACGTCCCGTGCGCCTTCTCGATCTCATGACTCCCCCTTATCAACTGTACCCTTCTATCTCGTTCGGTGCAGTTCCATATGACATCACACTAGTACCAGTACTAGTAGTATTAGTGGCGATCCTAGTACCGCAGTTACCAGTAGTGGCATTCCTTGATTCGTATTTAACATGTACTCATAACGAACAAGGACCTTAGGTCTGAGTTCTTGAATCTCATCGACTTCACGCTGTCATACCCTTCGGGCTGCATTCAAGTCCAGTCGACTTGTCAGCTCTAACCTGCTTCTCTGCGATGATTGAAGATACTTCGTATCCACTCCATCACTCGTATATTCACTACTCCGCCTAGGGTAATTCCCTATGCTCTCGCATACTGTCGGCGCCATATCCACGACCCTCATTGGGGGAGGTTTGGCAGTCGCTACGAAGGCATTGATGCTCGAACTCCTCACATAACCGGTACTCCACGCTCGCTGCTCAAGTCGAGCTGATATGTCCAGTCGAACGTAACACCTCTCCTCAAAACTGAACAAGCCAGGGCATTATGTAGCAGCCAACATGTTACAAACAGCAGCCAACATGAAGAAAACTACAGGTAAGAAGTACTCACTGACAATTAGATGGACCAGAGGGCACTCTGGAATACTGGGGAATGAGGAAGTTGATGTGGAAGCAAAGGCAGTGGCAGAAGGTAAGACATCAGAGCTGACCCAACTTCCAAAGCTACTCAGAGGAAGTGTCAAAGCAAGCAAGTCAGCAGCGAATCAGCAGCAGAATGAGAAGGGGAAAAACAAATGGAGGGAGAAATGGAGGAAATCCTCCAGACACGCTAAGTTCTCACACATAGGCCTGACCTGACCCCCACTAAAATTCATGGAGCTGATTAGTAACAACAAGATCTCCAGATATGATGCCAGCAAGATCTTTCAGATAAGATCAGGCCACATACCACTCAATGCATACCTATACAGATTCAAGAGGAAGGAAAGCACACAATGCCCTGCATGCAGCATGCTGAAGAAGACCATGCAGCACTTCCTCATGGAACGCCCAGCATATGCTCTTTTTTTTTAAAAAAAAATATTCTGGAGCAGTATATAATACAAAGCTGGTCACAAGACATAAAGTCCATATTTAATAAGGAGTCGTAAACAAACTAGCCCCTGTAAGAGGTGATAAAGTGAAGGTGTGCACCCACCCAGTGGAAGTATAAGTAGAGTCAAAAAGAGACAAGAACAGAGGTATGACATGTCCTTGAAGGAAAAACAAGGCATGAAAGGTGGTAAATTCAAACATTAAACCACAGGACTTACCCAGCAAAGGGACATCATTCATGTGGTTGGACTCTTGCACGTCAGTTAGCCCGGGTCAGGGGGATGGGAGACAAGGTCCTGAGATTGGAGGAAAAAGTCGTAAAAGATGGATTCTTCCTGAGTGGTAGGACATAAGGGACATAGGTCCAAGGGGGTGCTCGCAGTGAAGGGCTGGCCCTCCCCCCAGGTAACTGAGGGGGTGCTCGCAGTCCCAAACCGGCCCACCCCTAACACCTTTCTCCCTTTGTGGGGCCCTGAGGGATGGGGTCCTTGTTTGGTTTGAAATCCACCTGTGAGAGATATAGGAAGTCATAAAACCTCCCACAAAGAGCTGCGTTGGTGCCCATGAGGTCCTGGGGAGAAAAGCTGTGCCACTGTGCATGACCTGTGGCGGCGGTTCTTGCATCCTTGAACCAGGGACAGTCGTAGACAAGGTGGTACCACGAGCGATCTGGGAAACCGCACTCGCAGCCAAGTTCGTTGGGTGGTAAGTCAGGATGGAACCGTTTGGTGTAGTCCGACATAAAGGTGTGTCCAACTGCAAGACATAATGTGGTGGATGTGGTGTGTTGGGAGACGTCAACGGTAGCAGCCTTGATGCCCAGCCAGAGAGGGTGGTTCTTCCCATCCAGGGGGTGCGTGAGCGCATACTCCCTGGAAAAGGAGAGGTGTGGTTCGGCTCTATGTTTTTCGAGCCATTCCACCGCCCGTTGTGCAAAGGCGTGCTTCCGAGCCATGGCTTTCTGATGAGATGGGGATAAGATAGAAGAAAGCATGGCATGGGGGGTAATGGTGCAGGTGCCAAGAGCAGCCATGCACACGAGGGTTGACTGAGACTGTTTCCTGACTGGGGGTGACCAAGTCAACCACATCTTGACATCCCTGTGCTGAGCGAAGAAGAGGGTCAGCACATGATGAAATAATAGTACCATCCTCTGGTGAGTGAGGGTATGAATTTTAGTAATGGACTGTAATGCAGACAAGTTCCCCACCAGTAAGTAAATGTGGGAGGGGGGTGCATGGTCCCTATAGTAAATTTCGACCCACTTGGCTGCCTTAGCAAGTGCGAACAGGTCAACGTCAAACTGGGTGTTATGACACCAACCAATTTTTAACTTTTCTTGTCATGTGACTGTCTCGTTTATCGTTGCTTTCCTTTCACCTGACCACATCCACTCATTACTTCAGACTGATTACTATACTCTTAGATGACACAGCCCTGGGCCACATGACTCCTTACTATACATGACTCACATGGGAGGCTACTATGATGTGGCCCCCATTTTCTTATTGTTCTCTGCTGCGCACACTGTTGTGACTCAGTGCGCAGCCCCTTTGTGACCCATTGCTCCCGTTACCTTATTGTTCTCGTTACACTAATTGTTGTCGTGACACCATTGTTCTCAGATACTATAAAGTCTGGCTCATCTGAACCATGTAGCTTCAGACTTGACTTATTCTGTATCTTACAGCACAGTCGTTGTCTAATCCTATTTCTCTGATCATCACCTCAGTCTGATAAGTTCACCTTGTGTTCACTTATCGCCCTCTCACCAAGGAACCTTTCAACTACCCCTTGCACCCCTTTCTATTATCCCCTCTCATTGTATCTTTGCTATAAGTCCCTTGAGGCGTGCTTAGTACAACTCTATCACCGTAACTCTCTAAGCATACTTTATGCTTAGTACTCTGATATTGAACCGCCCCTCTACCCCTTCAGCATCCTCAGGACCCCTAAGCCAAGTCGGCTGAATGTCCCTGCTGTGACATAACACTGGGTCACTTCCATCCCCAGGCACCATTTCTGGACCCAGTTCTGGAGCTCCCGCCTCCACCAAAGGTGGTCATAACAGCAGCCGGGCCCATGACCAAAAGGTCGTCAAACCGATCTTTGTTAGAGATCGTGGCCACCATCTGGATGATGACCCTCTCCACATCAGAGGCCGACCACCCTGTGTAGAGTGCTGCGATGTCTGCCTTCTGGTCATTAGGGGCACATCTCCCCTTGAGCTTCACCACACCCACCCAGTTGGGGACCTCCCAGGGGGGTATTGCCATGACATCGGTGTGCAGTCCTTGAACAGGAGCATGCGCACCAAGTGCCTCCAAAGCAGTGGGGTGCAGTGCACTATTCCTCAGCCCAGAGTGTGGTTGAACAGTCTCCACCCTGTCCAAGCTGATGTGTGGGCTGCCCGAGGACTCCTCTTCCCAGGCAGGACCTAGTTGGCACCTGAGCTGGGAAGTGGCGGGAATGTGGTACAACCTGAGGGCTGAAGAGTTTGTCAGTTTTTCCAAGTAGAGCCTTGCAGGCAACACCCTAGTCAGCTCATGAAGAGCTTCCCTAGGCACTGTCCTGAAGGCTCCAGAGATTACCTTAACGCTGTCATTCATGACAGCCTGCACTTTCTTGATGAGCCCTACCTTGTTGCGGGCATCTATCCAAAGTTGGCACCCATATGACAGTACCAGGAGGCAGATGGCGTTAAACACCAACCACCATTTGGCCATGGAGAGGCCCCGGTGTGTGTTTCCTAGCACCGACAGAGC